>VXBL01002631.1:219967-293631 GCA_013400195.1 Aramus guarauna
AAGTTGCGCCAGGGCAGGTTTAGGTTAGACATTAGGAAAAACTTCTTCACAGAAAGGGTAGTCAGGCTCTGGAATGGGCTGCCCAGGGAGGTGGTTGAGTCCCCATCCCTGGAGGTATTTAAAAGAAGGATAGATGAGGTGCTTAAGGACATGGTTTAGTGGTGGGATGGCAAGGTTAGGTTAGCGGTTGGACTTGATGATCTTAAAGGTCTTTTCCAACCTAGATGATTCTATGATTCTATGATTCTATGATTCTATGAACTATTTTTCCTCTAACACTACTATCTTTGTCCTTATTGAATATCAAAAAGATTTGCCAAAAACTTGCTATTAGTTTCATTGCCTCCTCTTGAACTACAGGATATAAATCATCTTGTCCTTTTGCTAGCTTTAACTGTTTCTGCTCAATCTACTGTATGATGCAGTCGTAAAAGTTCTTTTAAACATTTCATTTCCTATTCCTACTGGTCCTGGTCCAGGTCTCAGAAATGTTACTGTTCATCTAATACCTTCTTCACCTCAGCATTCATAAATGAAAAAAAAAAAAAATTATGTTCCAGAGGTTTGGATCCATTTCCTTCTGAGATAAGGAAATTAAATTCTTCACAAGTTGGTATGATTGTACAGTGCCGGCTGGCTGTGCAAGAATGGCCTCAGTTGTTAGCAGCTACTTACCACTCCTGTCCCTGTGCAGCACCAGCACAGTGTCACTTTGTGTTTATTTTTCCCCATTTGTTCAGATTTTTTCTAACAGCAGATCAAAAAATTCCTTCCTTATTTTATCCTCCCTCCATCCCTCCCTTCCTTCCTCCCATCACGACTTGCATGTAACTCATCTGTTCTCCAGCATGTCTTTAATTTCCCCCCCCCCCCCCGCCCAATATTTACCCATTTAATCATGGCCTTATCCACCACTAGTTGGTGCAACTTACCTTGTCGTGGTGTGGTGGCTTGCGTGCCTTGTCGGGCCAGACTAAAATGTTGCACCCTGGCCCTCCGGGTTGGGGGTTTTGTTTTGGGCTAACAACCCAATCATGTAAAAAACAAAATCTGTTACGGAAATTGCAACAACACTATCCCACCGGGTTCAGTGGTGTAGTGTTGTTGCAGCCCTATGCTCCTTGAGGAGGAACAAGGACCAAACAATCATGGCCTTATACCTTGGCATTTTAAGTAATTGATGCACACCAGGAATTGACTACCTATAACAAATAAGCACTGTCATTCCTACTCAATTTACCAATACATATGCAGTTTTGACTCCCTCCTGTGAACTCCTAGGTGTTGGGACTGCCGTCCTGGGAATAGGGTGTCCATTTTACTTACTAAATGGGGAGAACATGAGTGGCGGAAGATGCTGAAATGTCAGTAGCACTGTGTCCCCTCCCCACGAGAGCATGCATCCAGCCAAGCTGGTGGTTTATACGGCTGGTAATGGACTAACAGACCGTAAACTTCCTTTTGTGTAGAGTGAGGAGCTGATGGCTATCTGTCTCTGTGTCTTCCCACTGCAGTTCAGTTTAGACCAAAAAAAAAAAAAAAGTCCTTCCACATATTGGTATGAATGATCTTGTGTTTTTTTCATAAGCATATAAGTTGTTTGCTGAATTCCACTGAATGGCCTTTTGCACAGGGTCAGCAAAATGCCTGCAACTTAAAGATCCTTAGCAAGATAGTCATCCTTATTTTTCAGCCCTAAGATGAAAGAATAAATAGTAATTTGTGATAGTTAACCAGGGTTATTTGGCTGAACTATTCAATCCTTTATAGATCGCTTAATGGCGATGAGGGTGCAATATTTTAGATACAGTATCAAATTAATGTCTCTGAGTTCTCACCTTGAACACCATTCATTTCTCAATGCACACTGCAAGATGATTTACAATGAGTTCTGGACAGTAAAAAATGCATATACCAGTATCAAATTATTCTATATCTTAGGCAGTCTTTCAGTTTGGGGGTTTATGAGGCGAGGTTATTTCTCTAGATGTATGCATAACCATATATTAAAGCCATCTGGAACACATGTGTTTGTGATGAATGGCAGATGCACAGGTTTTCACTTGGCCCCTTTCTCTGCTCTCTATAATCTATCTGCGACCTTTTTCATATAAAGATCAGAGGATCTCTCAGGTGTTCCTTATGCTTTTTAGATGGTGGGAAAGTGAAAAAGGTGATTTTGGACAGAAATGATCGTGCCTTTCACTTGACAGTTTTGTTGGTTGCTATATTCAGATTGGTTTATATTTTAACTCAGCCAAGCTAACACATTATACACTCACACACCAAAAAAAAAAAAAAAAAAAAAAAAAAAAAAAAAAAAAAGGAAAAAAAAAAAAAGACAGAGAAAGTGAGAAGAACTAGAACAGCCTAATTTTTGCTTACTGTCCTTGAGTTTATTTTTAAAGGTGTGTTTTGAAATATCCCTCTTACAATAACGAGATTTTGTTCAACTTCTTTTAACAACTAAATATACTGTATCGCTTTCTTTTATTTGGTCATTCACTGGTGTATTTTTTGCTTTTGTGGACAAGATTCATTTTATCTCAGCTTCCAGTCCTACAATCACAGAATACCACTCCTGATAAAACCACATCTTAATTAATTTTTGCAGCTCAAATCATTTAATTCTAGGTGGCACAGATAGTGTGAGAGTGTAATGGCTCAGTACAAAAATTAGAGGGCACTCCATGACACGATCAGCTTTGGGTTGAAAAAAAGAGGTGCACTATGTCATAGAATGCATAATTTAAATCACGAGAAACTTTGCTACAATATAAAACAGCAAAATATTGGACGATAAGTCTGTCAATTACTATAAAAAATATGGATGCAGCTAAATAGCTGAAAGTCATCTGAATGTCTCTTCTATTTGTACCTCTGTTTAACAGAGTGGCTGTTGCCCTGGTTTAGGGTTTCTTGCACAGCTAGGAGTTGCTCTGCTGAACTGCTGATAATGTTCTTGGCCATAAGAGGAACTTCTGAGAGATTTCTAATGGTATCTTAAGAAACTCTTGTCTTATATTTACATTGACTTTAGTAAACAGAATAGCATCTCACCTTACTCTGCCCTATTTTATATTGCGGGATAGCTATAGGCAATGACCTTCTGGGGCTGGATGTAAGGCATCTGCTGGCTGGGGCTACAGTTTTATAGGTGCTACGCATCAGAATTTGATCCTGAAGGCTTCTTTTCCTAAAGAGGCACAAAAAGAAGTAAGTGCAGTGCTAAATGCTCCCCTTTGTACTCATTTACATAGGACTGAGTGTGCTGCTTTTTGCTCCAGATAATTTCCTTTGTAAAAACTTGCCTAAAAAAGAAATTACTAGCTCATCTGAGAAATGGAGGCCTGTGCTGCCTGAATAAACAAACATTTAGGTGGTACACACAGGGAAGGAAGAATCCCAGCAATAGGCTCTGACCTGGCTGTTTTCCTGCATAAACAAGATTTTGTGTTACAAATAGATAATACCGTTAAAAAGACCAGCAACCGAAAGCAATCGAAACCAAGAGAATGGCGGGAATAGGAGGAATAGGGTGCAATTAGAAAGCATCAGCATGTTACTGTATAACTCCATGGCACATTCATGCTTTCGACATTGTGTGGTCCCCTCCCCCCTTCCTTCAGGAAAGAAAAAACAGGATTAGAGAAGAAGCATAGAGGTGGTAAAGCATGTCCAAAAGTTTCTGGATATGGTGTGATTCCTCTCTTCAGCCTGGGGAAAAGTGACCAAAACCTATGAAAACTGAAAAAGTTGAAATGAAAAATGCTGAAAAAGCCAAGGATAATGGCTCACAGTCTCTGTGTTAGTACTGATGATCATCTTACAAAGCTGCTAGGAGTCAAGCTCAAAACAGTTAAGATGAATATTTTTCATGCAAAGAGCAGTTAAACTATGAAATTCCTTAGTGTGATGTGGTCTCTAAAAGTTTCCATGAGTTCAAAAAGAGATTAGGCAAATTCATGTAAGAGAAGTCCTCTGAGGATTATTAAATACAAAGACCTCCATCTCCAGAAGTGCCTGAGCTATAGATCACAAAATGCTGAGGGAGTTTTCGGGGCATATAGCACTACATGAGCTCTTTGCACTCACACAGCTCCCTGTGTGTCTGGTTTGGTCTCACTCAGAACAACCATTTTTATATGTGGAAAATTCCCCTGAAAAGGATATCAGATCTTTTACAGAAGGCCAAATGCCCCAAACCCTAACAATTGTGTTACAACAGCAGCTCAAACTCAAAGCTTTAGCAGAAGATACACAGTGCTATGATGAGCTTCATCTGGCTATGGATGAGAAAAACTCTCTCCTTCACAGAAGAGTTTTTGTGATGTTTGATAAACCCACAGAAAATCAACATTTGATCACTGCTATCCTTGCACACATAAGGGCTATTTGCAGACTGAGGTTCAGCTGTGTCCTGCGGCTCGGATGTCTCTGAAGCAGAGCATGCTAGCAGATGTGAGAGGATCCTGGGACTGCTATTATATGTGCTTCTCCTCTTTTGACCTGCTTTCTCTCACAGTCTGCTCCCAGCTGCTGCTGAGCCCCATCAACTAGCTCTGGCAGACTTTTGCCTTGTCCCAGCAGTGCTTGGGTAGGGGAAATTCCTTGCAAAAGCATGGCTATTTTAATGAAAGGATGAGTATTATACCTGATGTCATAGATGTCTGAAACAGCAGCCCGACTTCAACTCACAGTGACCTCTTTCTGCAGGGCATGAAGCATCTCAAAGCTTATGCCAATCCTCCTTGCTTCCTCCTTTGTCGGCTGTGAAGGGGCACAAGCCATCATGGCAGGAGACTCTCAGCTGCACAGTACTGATCATCCTCTTCCCTTCCACTCTGCAAGCTTTTGAGGATCATGGCATTCAATCAGGGTTGCCATTATGATATCATTTGTCAAATGAAACATAAATTGCTCATAATAAAACATATGAAAATTCTCCCACCAAAACTGTTTATATCCCCCCATTCACGCCACAGCCACAGAGCAATTCCTATCTTCTTTAAATTTAAGTCTAATCTGAGCAGTTTTTAAAGTATTTCTTTTTAAGGATTTTCAACTTTTTGGTTGCATTTGTTCCTTAAAGATTTGTTCTTCTTTGTTGTACCATCATCTTGGTTGATAATTACCTTCTAAGCATATTTCAAGCCAGTTGTTTTCTGACTGGTGAAACAAACCCCTTAGGGGAGCCCAAAATGTATCCTCAGCTGAGAGACAAGATAAGAAAAGTCCATCTGTGTTTTATCTTTCTCCTCCCTTGATTCTGTCTGCTCACCTTTTCTCCTCTCCCCACATGCAGTAGTTCCCTCCTATCTGGGAGCTTTATAGGGGGCATGATATTTATTCTAGCAAGCATGATGGTGGTAAGAATTTAGGAGGATTGAGGCTGTGCCTTGGGCTGGACCATGCTGGGTGTGCGAGACAGTGGCTGGCTGCCTGCAAGCTCAAACCTTTTTCACTCCCAGTAAAATATTAAGCTACATCGAGCTCAGGCAGGAGGAAAATGTTACCGCATTTTTGTTCTAAAGGCAGCCAAAGCAAGCCAGGAGCCAAGCTATGAGAAGCTGGAGTAGGGTGAAGGAGGAAGAGACTTTTCTCCTGAATATTTTGAGGAAGGCTGACAGTGGCTGCAGAAGGAGTTTAGGGCTGGTGTAACAGCCAGCAAGAGGCTAAGCTGGGATGTAGAGATTGGCAGAGCTAGGCTGGATGGGCTCAATGTTGGCTTGGTTGGAGATAGAGTTGCAAAAGATTTCTGTAAGGGGGCTGGAACAGGCATGGTAAGCAGGGTCTGGAGCAGAGCAGAGTGTATATGATGAGAGGGGAGCCCTCAAGCAGATTAAACTCTCCAGAAAGAAGGGGGCTCACAGGACAAAGTTTTGAGAACTGCTGCATTGTGTTTTGTCTGCTTATCCTCCCCTGAAAAGGAGTAGGGCGTGCTGTTAATTCTTACATTTTATTGTACCTTTTGTATTAATGTGCAAATACAAATGATACATTACTGCTGTATGTATGTTAAAAGGTAAAATGAAGAAAAAACAGATGGAAAGGCAAGATGCTTTTTCTTGGTCCTTCAGTCCTCAGGAGAATTTATTTGACAAGCTTGAGATATGGACCCAGAGAACTGCCTTGGTGTTTATATTGGAGGGAGAAAAGGCTGAGATTTGTGGGGCCACGCATTATGCTGAGCAGTACACAAACGCATTAAAAAGGACTGACCTCAACCATGGGACCCTTTATTTCCAGTGCATAATTCACTCTCTTTCTTTCACTGTTAAGTGACTAGAAACAGCTCAGGGCCATTTATTTTTGGATGCCTACTTGACAATTTTTAGGTGGGTCTTACGTTTGTTTTTCTCAGAAGAGAGGCAAGTCACTCTGAAACAAAGCCTAATTTTCTCATTCCTGTGAGAGAGTAAGACAGAGACCCAGTCTTCAGCAGGTTCAGCAAAGGACAGGGTAACAAACAAATAATGAGTGACTAGACAAGGGTACATCATCTAACATCTGTATTACCATGGGTGAGTACTAGGGCAACAAGCCATGGAAAACAGCCAGGCTTGGTGCCCTCCATGAATTTTCTTTCCACTGCAGTTGGCAGGGACCAGCTACAGACAAGACTGGGCTGGCCGTGTAAGGATTTCTCATGATTTTAAACCATTAAGCTGTACCAAGTCAGAGACTTAAAAACTGAAGAGCATGGATTACCCCTGAAAACCTTGGTCAATACAAAGCTGAGGTTGAAGGCTGGGGGTGTACGAGTGAGTTGTCCATCTACCTCAGTGAGTTCACTAGAACAAAGCTACCATGTGTCCTCTTTTGTCCCCTTGCCTCCCCCCATCCCAGTTTAGGAAGAGGAGAGTACAGACTTTGGAATCAGAGGCTGGAGTTGTGGGTGGTCAATATGCATTTGATTTTTGTTTCTCTCTGATAAGGCTCTGTGAGAGTAGACCACCATCTGAATCCAACTCATCTCTTTTATGTCTTGTAAATTTTATTAGGTAGTCTTATGGAATATTTTAAATTCAGGCAAGCCTGTTTCTCTAGTGAAAATAGAGAGTACAGAAGCAGCAATATTTTCATTCCTTTTGTTGTTGTAGTTGTTATTTACAAAACTTTTCATCAAAGCTGTTACACATGGGAAAAGTGACAAGGTTAAGATCCATATGTGTGATGGGTTGACCCTGGTGGGATGCCAGGTGCCCACCAAGCTGCTCTATCACTCCCCTCCTCAGCAGGACAGGGAGAAGAGAAAAAAAAGATTAAAAAAACCAACTTGTGGGTCAAGATAAACGCAATTTAATAAAGCAAAAGCATGAGACCACACATAGAAGCAAAGGAAAACCAAAAAATTTATTCTCTACTTCCCATCAGCAGGCGATGTCCCACCACTTCCCGGGAAGCAGGGCTTCAGTACACGTAGTGGTTGCTCCGGAAGACAAACATCGTAAATAGTTAATGCCTCCCATCCACTTCCTCCTCCTTTCTCTTAGTTTTTATTGCTGAGCAGACATCATGTGGTATGGAACATCCCTTTGGTCAGTTGGGGTCAGCTGTCCTGGATGTGTCCCCTTCCAAGATCTCACCCACCCCCAGCTTACTGGTATGTGTGGGGAAATGTTGAAGAGACAACCTTGGTGCTGTGCCAGCACTATTCAGTAGCAACCTGTCCTGGTTTGGGCAGGGATAGTGTTAATTTTCTTCCCAGGAGCAGGTATAGTGCTCTGTTTTGGATTTAGAATGAGAATAATGTTGATAACATACTGATGTTTTTAGTTGTTGCCAAGCAGTCAAGAACTTCCAGCTTCTCATACTGCCCTGCCAACAAGACAATGGGGGCACCCAGGAAGGTGGGAGGGGACACAGCCAGGACAGCTGACCCAAACTGGCCAAAGGGATATTCCATACCATATGATGTCATGCCCTGTATATAACTGGAGGAGGGCCAGGAGGTGGAGCAGCCCTGGAACTAGCTGAGCATCAGCTTCGGGTGGTGAGAAATTGTCCTGTTCATCACTTGTTTTGTATATTTTGTTGTTGTTGTTATCATTATTATTAATATCATCATCATCATCATCATCATCATCATCATCATCTTCCTTTTCTTCCCTATTAAACTCTTTATCTCAACCCATGAGTTTTACTAGGTTTTTTTCCTTGTCAATTCTTTCCCCCATCCCACTGGGAGGAGGGGGGGAGTGAGCAAATGTCTGTGTAGTTGTTTTAGTTGCTGACTGGGTTAAACCAGGACACAGCCAAAACACTGCTGTGTTATCAACACTTTTCTAGCTACCAATACAAAGCATAGCACTGTGAGGGCTGCTATGGGGAAAATTAACTCCATCCCAGCCAGACCCAGTACAATGTGCAAACAAAAGAATTATAGAATCATTTAGGTTGGACAAGACCTTTAAGATCATCAGGTTCAGCTGTTAACCTAGCACTGCCAAGCCCACCACTAAACCATGTCCCTAAGCACCACATCTACACATCTTTTAAATACCTCCAGGGATGGTGACTCAATTCCCTGGGCAGCCTGTTCCAGTGCTTGACAATTCTTTCGGTGAAGAAATTTTTCCTAATATCTAATCTAAATCTCCCCTGGCACAACTTGATGCCATTTCCTCTTGTCCTCTCGCTTGTTACTTGGGAGAAGAGACCAGCACCCACCTGACTACAACCTCCTTTCAGGGAGTTGCACAGAGTGACAAGGTCTCTCCTCAGCCTCCTCTTCTCCAGGCTAAACAACCCCAGTTCCCTCAGCTGCTCCTCATCAGACTTGTGCTCCAGACCCTTCACCAGCTTCATTGCCCTTCTCTGGACACGCTCCAGCCCCTCAATGTCTTTCTTGTAGTGAGGGGCCCAAAACTGAACCCAGCACTCGAGGTGCAGCCTCACCAGAGCTGAGTACAGGGGTACAATCACTTCCCTAGTCCTGCTGGCCACACTGTTTCTGATACAGAGCAGGGGAATAACACGTTAGTATGCTTTGCAATGGTGAAAAAAAAATCAGCTCATGATTCCAGTTCCTTACACTTTACACATCCTTTTATAAATAAATCAGTTGACCTCTCCTACAGACACAAGGCCTCCTCCACTCAGATATCTACACCCTTTGCCTCTGATTCATCTGGATGAAGTTTTGGCTAAAGCTTTTCCCAGTTTGTCTATTTTCTTGCCCCTTTGTTTATCTCCTCTTCTTCTTGGCCACCTTTCATAAACACCCACCCAGCAATGTGCAATCACAGCCAAACTACTGATGCCAGTCAGTGTTCAAACACATGAGTGTCAAGGAGGAGAAATGGTCCTAATCCTGGCAGCCAGAAGCACATTTCTAATGATGTTGTGTTGTGATGCATGATTGTGCATGAAGTTGTAAGTGGAACAGAAAGAGGCTTTGCAGTAAGATTAAATGGTGGAAGATGAGTATGCCAGCACTTCCTGGAATAGTCATCCTTGGAGAGCTTTTTAAATACATCTCCTTCTCATGGTCCATTAGCTCACATTTTGCCAATATTACATATTTATTTTTCTAATTCAAGATTAAGACACCACAGCATAGGTAAAAGTCATCCATTAATGTCTTTTGTCAGGCCTGTATCAATACTTATGATATTCCTACAATTACGAGTCCCTCAGTCGTTCATTTTCTTACTAGCCAAAGCCACTATTGACAAACGCACTTCTTAAATTGATAAAAATACTGATCCAATCAACAGGTCTACAATCTTTAGAATATACTGAGTTATGATAATGTCAATGATGTGAAATGAGTTATGACAAGAGGTAATTAATGTTTGTAACCCTGCTGGAAAGAGATTGCATTGCAATGTAAATGGATACCCACTTGGACTGGGGACAGACTGGGAGCATGGGATGCCCCTGAAGAATAATTTCTGTAGAAAATCCAACGTGCTCTAACCCTGTCATAACTGCAAGTATTTTAGGATCTAGTCTGGCATTATATTGAGTCATTTGAACACAGCAAGATGCTTCATAGCTGTCCCAGGTGAGAATATGCTATGAAGCCACAGCCACAGAGATGAGAACAACACCTCCCAAAAGTCTGTCAGCTGTGTTTTGCTGCTAGAAAACTTTACTGTTACTTTTTAAATATTTGAAAAGAGAAAAGCAAAGCAGAGCCATTTGACTCTTAAGATTATACAACAATGTGAGAACATATCAGCAATAACATTGCATATTAAAAAAAAATCAGCATTTCAAACAGATGTTGCTACTGTAAATATGAAACCACTAAGTGAAATTTCAATGAATTCTAACATTATGAAGGCTCTTAAGAAAGACAAGCATGACACAGCCTTTTCATAGGAATGAGAATGCCTATCAAATGAGCCTCGAGGTACTAAATAGATAGAGAGATACAGACTTATTTTATATAACTCAGGCATATTATCCCAAATGGATTTTTTTTTTCTAGCTGAATCTATGCTCAAGGGACAGTTTCTCTGTGACTGCTGTATTTCTAAATTCCCTTAGACAATTACTATACACAAGTAATGTCTCAGTTTTCCATTTGCACAGGATAATTCCTTTGGCTATCACCAATCTCACTGACACCAACTTGTGCTATTTGTTAGTTTGTCAGTCAGTTTCTAAAGGATGGACTTGATTACAGCTCCAGCTGGGAGCTTTATTGAAGCAAATTCTTCCAGAAACAGTTGTGGTGAAACAAGATATTAGGAACTGCTCTGTGAATGCTGAGATATTTTTCTTTTCTTTATTTTTACAGAGTTTGGGCACAGCATTAATAGCTGTCATAGAGGAAGAAAAGAACTTTTGTCTCTGAAACTTGAGGGACCTAATACTCTTTTCAAAAGGTATGTACGTCAAGCACAAAGAGACCAACACATGTGTCATGCTGGTGTGTCAGAGGTCCAGAGAGTCACAGGACAATCCCAAAATATGATGTGATTCAAGACACAAGTGAAAAAAAAAGAAAACAAAAAAACAAACAAAAAAACCCAAACAAAACAAAACAAAACCAAACAAAACAAAAAAAAAAACCCAACAGATTGTAACATGGCAGCAGTTCATGTTGTTGGCATGAAGTGTTGTCACCAAGTGTTCACAGAAAGTCATGAGACAGCTAGCCAAGCTGCAAATAGAAGTGTATTAAACTCAGTTGTATGGAGTTTCAATGCCCTGTGTTTTTTTAAATATTACTGGAGGCAATTTTTGTTTTCAGTTTTGGGTTAACACACAACTGAAACTCAGTGATGCTCAGCCAAAACCCACAAGTCTTGCCTAGTTTTGAATCAAAATTTTACAAAACCACAGTGTTTATCATGGTTTCTACATGAAGTCATAATTAACCCCAGGTTTGTTCAAAACTTTGTCCAAGTTAACTAAAAATTCTGTAAACTAAGGGGAAGCTGGCTGAAGTATTAGGTAAGTATGAAAACATGAGATGATATTGGAGTTTTGTCTGATTTTAGGTTTTGCTAAAAAAGTTTCAAATTACTGTAGCGGCAATCTGATTACTTTATCTGAGAGACTAGAGATTAATAGAGATAAGTTTAACTTCTGAACTACAGAAATCCTTTAAAAGTTCAGTGTTATACAGGATTCCAGTTTTACAATAAGTATACTAACAACTCTCTCTCCAAAGAATTTCTATTTAGAAAGTACTCTTTTTACTCTACTTACTGACTTCCCTAATTAGAAAATCAAAAGTTTGGGGGGTGTGGTGGGGTGTTGGGTTTTTTGGTAGTTGGGTTGGTCTTGCAAGTAATGCATGTTTTTAAGTAATTTCAAGTAGATACAGTTATTTCTATTCTCTGATTTGCTATGCAAAGCATTCTTCCAGGATATTAGTAGGAAATGTTCACTTGTGTATATCTGGAACCATTCAAAAGGGAAAAAAAAGAGAGAGAGGGAGACAATGAAGCAGAAAAAGAGATGGAGCAACGGAGAGAGAGAAAAAGTCTGTTAGGCCTCAGGAGGGCCCTTTGTTTGAAAATCATGAATAAATTTCTGGGCTGAAAATGCTATTGGAAAATGTGTCGCTTTGACAAAGGATCATTCTAGAGTGAAATCCTGATGTCACTCGGATGTCTGGAGTTTAATTTATCTATGCTGTACATAAGTTCCATTGGAAACAGGGTTTAGTCATGGATCTCAATGTGGGGGATGCTTATTATCAGATGATTTTTATTTTCTACAACAGATTTGATCTAACTACAGTTCCTGGACTTTGCTGGGAAGTCCCATGTTGGTAAATGCTCAGCATGGAAGAAGACCACATGAAAGGTCAGGACATTTCAAACGTATTATCACATCCTGAACTCCCACATATCAATGTGTAGCTTAATAAATGTAGAGACAAGAGTTAAAACTAGATAGTAATTTTGAGTAATTAAATTCTATTTTTACAGAAAATTCTGTTTGGGTGGAAGCCTCCCACCGCAAAAAAAAAAAGAAAAAAAAAATCCCAACACTTTTCCAGTTGTAATGCATTGTTCTTGGTACAAAAAGCTATTAAAGTGATGCAAGGGCTAAGAACAACATCAAGTCTAAAACAACAGTATTGTTAGCATTACATTTTTCTAGATATTTATTTTATTCTAGGTATTTATTGTCACTTAAGTACCACAAATACTCGAGATAAAGTATTTGATTTCAGTATGAATTTGAAACTGATAATTTTAGCACCAAGTGTACTATATAGTCACAACCCTATCACTTTAAAACAATTTTAGTATTAAGTACAGATGGAACATATATATATACAAGGCTTTATTAATAATCACATAAATCTATGCCTTAATTAATTAAAAGTCAACTGGTATGTAAAGATTTAGCACTAGCTTACCCCTGGTTTTCTAAAACAGATTCTCTGAATAGGAACTAAGCAAGTGCGAGGAGTTTTGCTATTTGCATCATTAATTCTGACCCTTTATTTGCAAGACTCTCTCTCCCAAAAGTAATTAATCTCAGTTATCATCACACCAGAACTTCACACCCAATGCCAGGTTTCCAATGATTTCTCCCCATATGGCAACTTCCTCAGCTACATTATGTACAGTTACTCTGCAACAGTTTCAGGGAAGTGCATCTTTTGCATAACCAGCTTCACTAATAAGCTGATCACCCATATACTTCTGGAAGCAGAGCAATGATTCATTGTCAGTGATGTGAATGCGTTTAAGCTTAAAAACTTAGTAGAAAAACTACTTTGCAATTAGGAATTCCTGGATTCTCAGGACTTGATTCTAACAGCTAGCACTTTTCAGGTTTCCATTTCAATTAGTGGAGAGAAAGGCACTGCATGTATAAGTTCAGAGACTTCAAACAATTTTTACATTCACAGATTTCTTTCTGTAGATACTCATTTTTTGAACTGTGCCCATTCTTTCTAACGTGCCTTAGATATGGAACTCTAGATCCATAAGCAGTCCTGCTATCTGCAACTCCCATCTTTATTTGTTTGCAGAATTAGGTTTTGTAGTTTGACACCAAGAGGAACACTGAGAAAGCTTTCCTTTTTTTTCTACTGACAGTCTTTTTGTGCTCACAGCCTATGGACTGGAAATCTCCACTTTAGGTATTAGACGCAGAACACATTTGGCACCACTCAACAGCGCTGTCCCTGAGGGACTATCTAAAAAACTGGTCTAGGGAAATTAAATTCCTCTTTTCTCTGTGACTACAGAGAAATATATAACTTACACTTCAGATGATGACGGATTTACACTGGAGGAGCAGAAAAGCAATAATCTTCAGCATTGAGACATGTGCAAAATCCTCCACAAGAAGTAACCTAAAGCACTCATGTAAAATATGTTTGCAGTTCACAGACTCAGAGGGAAGAAGATGATCAGATTGCAGAAGAGGTAGTACCAACTGCACCCCAACATGGCTTAGCCTGTAGGGTTATCACACTGAGGAAGCCAACTCTTAATCATTTGTGTTACTGGATATTCAAACTGTTGATGGGTGCATAGTAGAAGCTTTTTTCACTAGAATGTCACACATCTCCACATTTTCATAAAGAATACGAATGTCCCTTTCTTCATGGTGCATGCACTTTCATAGGATCGGACTTATAGAATCATAGAATCGTAGAATGATTTGGGTTGGAAAGGACTTCAAAGCCCATCTAGTTCCAACCCCCCCTGCCATTGGCAGGGACACCCTCCACTAGACCAGGTTGCCCAAAGCTCCATCCAACCTGGCCTTGAACACTTCCAGGGATGTGGCATCCACAGCTTCTCTGGGCAGCCTGTTCCAGTGCCTCTCCACCCTCACAGGGAAGAATTTCTTCCTAATATCTAATCTAAATCTACCTTCTTTCAGTTTAAAGCCATTACCCCTTGCCCTGTCACTCCATGCCCTTGTAAAAAGTCCTTCTCCATCATTCCTGTGGGCCGCTTTAGGTACTGGAAGGCTGCTATAAGGTCTCCCTGGGGCCTTCTCTTCTCTGGGCTGAACAACCCCAACTGTCTCAGCTTGTCCTCATAGGCAAGGTGCTCCAGTGCCCTGATCATCTTTGTGAGCCTCCTCTGGACCTGCTTTAGCAGGTCCATGTCTTTGTTATGCTGAGGACCACAGAGCTGGATACAGTTCTGCAGGTGGGGTTTCACAAGAGCAGAGTAGGGGGGAGAATCACCACCCTTGACCTGCTGGTCACTCTTGATGCAGCTCAGGATACGGTTGCCAGCAAGTGCACATTGCTGGCTCATGTTGAGCTGTTGACCACAATTCTTTGAGTGCAACCATCCAGCCAATTCTTTGTCCACCAAGTGGTCCGAAATGGAGGATGCAGGCATCAATTCCACTACCCCTCACATGCTAAGCAAGCACTCTACAATTTGAGCTAATTCTCCCTACTTTCAATGGACACCAGTTACATAGGCTGTAGTGCAGTGTTTTTTCAAACCAAGTAAGTCAAGCGTGATGGTGAAACAAGTAATAATAAAAATATCAATAAAAATTCAAAGTGTGATTGACAGAGGGAAGGAAAGAATGATTATAAACCAAGCAGATAAAATAACAGCAGTTCCTTGAATCAGTGTCCTGGCTGGGGATGGGTCTTAGCGTTGGACATCTTACAGAACAGATCTGGGCTCTGGACAAACAGATTGAAAAGCCATATAAGAATTTCTAGCCCATCAGATGACAGAAGCTGGAGCTAAATAAAATTCATGGACATCCTTTGCATGTATGAATAAAATTTGGCACCATACTTTCAATTGTGTTCACTCTCCTCACATGGATCATAGCTGTTCTAAATCGTTAATGCTTTAAAAATGCCAATAAAGGAAAGATGTTCTATTCACAGTTTTCTTCCTTGCTCAAATGTTTTTGCTGTGTTTGAACACTTATATGAAGAGAAAGTACCTTTTACTTGAGCAGCACCTTTAAATTACTGGTTATGGACCTTCTCTACCTTGTCTACATGGAAATGCACTTTGTAATTTGAATGGTGAGCAACAGTAACCATGAAAAGGGAAAAAAGGTGCCTGCCTCACACAGAGTTTTTTCAACTGTAACTACTCCTTGGTTCCAGATAAATGCTTTTTGTCTGTGCTTTTCCTCCAAGTCCTTACAGGTGCCTTATGTAAAAACTTCTAAAGGACTTGCTTCTAAAACATTACCTCAAAGAAAAAATTAATAAGCTCAAAGAGTCACATGATAATTCAGGTTGGGAGAGACTCAGAGATTCTCTAGTCTATCCTGCTGTTCCATGCAGGGTCAACTGTAAGGGCAGGTCAGTCTCTTAGTGTTTTGTTCTGCTGGGTCTCCAATGGTGGGGATTGCACAACCTTGCAGGGAACCTGTCCCAGTGCAGGTTTCTCCTCATAGGGAAACAGTTTTTCTCTACATGCATTGTAAACTGCTCTTGTTTCCATTCATGTCCGCCAAACTCAGCAAAAGCACCTAGCAACACAAAACTGAAAAGAACTGAGATCTTCAGCCTTGGCAACCTTGTAGTACCCATTTATCCCAGAAGGATCCTTTTCCGCACCTAACACGTCTCCTCTCCCATGTTCCCCAAAATATCTTCCAAGATTGTCCATCAAACTGGAACGAAAGATGAAAAGTCATGGAAGTACCCTATATCACATAAATGAGAGATATCAATTACCTTAGTATCTTAGTTTCATGATCATACAAGGGTTTAAAATGAATTCTGCAGCTTGTATTTTTTCTGAGTAGCAGTGTCATATTGTTCATGTAAACCATATACTTCTTCAATATATTGTTATCTTAAATCTCTCATTAGTCTATACATTTATGTGGTTGCATTTTCCTTTTGATCTGCCCATTAACTAGATACAAACTAACAAGTAAATTTACCAAGTAGCCAATACTAGGGAAATTTTGCTACACGGTGACGTGACCATCTAAAATCAATTCCCTGTAAACAGCTTAAAAAAATATTGCGGGTTAGATATGCTCTAATGTATTCCCTTGGTTTAAAACATATAACAGCACAAATAAGCACGAGCAGCCACATGCAACTATACGGTCACATATATGAGGAACAAAACCTGAAGTGACAGGAAGAGAGGTTTGACATTCACTGAAGACAGATCATCTGGCACTTGGAAGCAGTAAACAAGATTCCTTAACAAACCCACCAAAGTAGTAGCAACCAAACTGAGGAATGAGGGAGGCAGACTGCTAAAGCTGTGCTGCCAAAGCCATACAAATAAAAGCAGTCATGTGCAGCTGGAGCGCTCCCCGAGTATCCCATCCTGGATCTCAAATGGAAATGGCTGCCAAGTGTTTGCTGAATGATGCTGTAGACTTGCTTACAGCCTCCATTTATTTTGTGCTCCTAAGGCTGCAAGTTTATAGATCCCCAGCTGTACAATTTAATGCTTTGTGCCCATGCACTTTATTTTATATTAAGATGCTCCCAAGTACCTAGTTTCCAGGTTTTCGGCTGCTTTAGACTAATATTCTCCCTCCCTATTCCCGTCACTAGGCAGTCTTAAAGTTGCTGTGCCTGGCCTCAGGGAGATCCTGAGGGTAATTCATGGAAAAAGAGAGCTGGAGTAGTAACATCTGTACCACTTCCCTCCCTATCTATGTTTGGTTCCCTCATCATGATAAGTGCAGCCTGAGAGAAATTAGAATATTCCCCTGCATACAGAAACGTAGCAGTATCTCCTCATTACAGATAGAAATGATTTAAAGCCAGTGCAAGGTTCAGTTAACCCTTCAAAAGGAAATGTGTAATTCAGCAGGGAGTGGTAAGAGAAGTAATGATGTACAGTGAAGGGAAAGAGAACTCTTTTCCTGACCTGTGAGGTTCATTTCATAGCAGGAATTACTGAAATTCTGCAGAACATTTCACACATAGCTTAGTTTTTCAGAGTTTCAACTCTGTTTCCAGGCTGAAGTTGGAATGAGTTTTGGGTGAAGTTGTGCAAGACTGGACAAAACAGACAGCTGAGCACGTGAACTTGTGCAGAACAATTTCTCTAGTTTTCAAGGTGCAGCTTCCAAGAAGGATGGCTAAAGTCTACCTATTTTATATATTTTTACACATTCAAAATGCATATTTGAATACATGGTGGAAAATGTGGCTCGGAGTCATTTATCTGAAGTGATGTTTACTGCCAGCTGATGTACTCCAAGGTGTGCACTCTCCTCTCTAACTGCCGTGCCAGAAAGACACCGGTGTCCCACAGGTGATATCTGCCACTCCCACATGGATATCTTTATCCTCCATCTCCAGTGAGCTAAACCCCCCATACTTTCCACAAAAAATGCCCCACAGCCAATGGAGGTTCGTGTGGGTATATGCGTGCAGGGGGATGATCTAAGCCTTGGGGAAAATTCCAGTTAAATGAATGAGAATTTTGTTTGGTGTCAGGGTCAGACCGTCAGTATATGGAGAACATGCACCCACTTGTGCCACTTCAGCCTTCAGCATTTGTTTGTTGTTTAGAAATGGCTTCTGTGAACTGCTGCACGTTTGCAAATCCCAGGCTTCTAATGGAAGATGTGAGTCTTCAGCACCTTTCCATGTCAGGAACTAACTCTGTTCATTTTTCCATATTTTTTTCCATAATTAATCACTAAATGATGACTAAATTACACACACAAGTGAAGGGGACCCCTGGTTAGCCCTTAATAGTGGATAAGTGCCAACTGTCAGAGGTGTTTTAATATCCATAGGTGATTACTACTTTTAAAATTTAAATATTTTAAAAATACCCAGTAGGACATACAAAGTCTGGTCTGCAGATGGTGAAACTCAGACTAGTTTCATTGTTGACTCAAACCCCTAATTCTAATTTAATAGGGCAGCCACATAATTAAATTGTGATTAATATAATTTATTTGGGATTAAGAGGCACGTGTGTACTGAATATGAAATATATAAGCTTCTAATGACCAGCTGCTGCTTAACTTTATTCTCTTTCTTAGCATGAACTCAAATGAATGATATCCCAAGCTGAAAGTATTTCATATTGAAATTGTCACAGAAAAACACCAAAATGAGCACTAGTTCTTTAACTCAATTAAAAAGCATCCTAGTTGCTATCAAATGCATTCTACAAACTAGAATTATTTATATATATGTTATGATGGAAGGTAATGTAAAAGATGGACTGAGAAGCATGATTTGAATAACTAATATGATGAAATATTGAATTATCATTGTAGTCCTTCTCCCTGTAGACCAATTATCTGAGTGTTGTGTGTGTGTGCACTGAGCTGGAACTCCACTCTGCTAGAGCTGCCAATAACTTGGCCTGAATGAGAAATTATTTACCCTATAGATCTAATGTCATATACAGGTACACGTACAGCCTTTCTCTCACACTTTGTTTTGTTTTTTAAATTTGAGAATTACAAACACTTCTTACCAGTAAAGGAGATGCTCAGCAGTGTGTGTCAGAGGTGGCACCACAGCTCTGCCCTCGTCTTGACCAGTGTTGAATCATCACCAGTTCAGAGAAGTACATGCTGTGGCTCTTTGCTTGAAATAGTACATTTTTGGTACTAGTGCTTCTTTGGTACTAGTTTGGGAGTTTATACAGGAGAGGGAGGAAGTGTATCCCCTAAACTTCTACCCCTGTGGGAAGAAAAGTGTTTGGAACCCAAGTTAACAGTCTATTTTCTTTTCAATGAGTTTAAATGGAAGGAAGTTATTTTATACACTTTGAAATGAATCCCAGGAACCATGGCTCTTGTTACCTGAAAATGTAATACAGATCTAGGTCCATCTTTCCTGTTCTGCAGCTTATACTTGGTGGAATCTGCTGTGCATACTGCCAGTTCATACTGGTGCACACACTTGAAAAAATGCCATTTGTCATGCAAGTTATTTGAACAGAGCCCAATAAATGAATGTCAGGAGACCACCAACTGAGTGTGACAAAAAGCAGTGAGGCTCAAGATTTCTGGGTGACTTTATTACACTTGGCTGCCCTTGTGGAAAAACACCCACATTGCTGCTAATATCCAGCTATTTCATTTCTACAAACAGCATTTCTCTCTCTAAATATCTATTTGTTATTTTACAAGTGAAAGTCGCTGGATTTGGGGATTAAATTATCACCTCTGCTTGCACAGTAAATAAGCAGAGACCTGCCTTCCTCACCCCTGAGCACATCATGAGGCAGAGGCACCCCCAGCCTCTAATCATCAGTGTTTGCACATCAAGGATTGCTGTCTTGGGGAACCTTCTGAGAACAACAGGAAAATCACTTAGACTTTTTTTCCTCTACCAAAGACTGCAAATAAACTTGCTATAAAACCTGCTCTTCTCTTTCCCTACATAAGAATAACAATATTAGCAGAAGCTGACAGTTTATTTCAGGAAAACATGCTAAAATTACTGTTCCTGCACATGATAAGTGGTAGCTGTCTATGCTGTTTTGTAACACCTAGTAGTCACCATATGTGCTGGTTTTGCCAGGGATAGAGTTAATTTTCTTCCTAGCAGTGGATATAGTGCTGTGTTTTGGATTTAGGATGAGAATAATGTTGATAATACACTGGTGTTTTAGTTGTTGCCAAGCAGTTGAGGACTTTTCAGCTTCCCACACTGCCCTGCCAATGAGAAGGCAGGGGGTGCCCAAGAAGCTGGGAGGGGACACAGGGCAGCTGACCCAAACTGGCCAAAGGGATGTTCCATAACCATATGATGTTATGCTCTGTATATAACTGGAGGTGGGCCAGGAGGCAGGGCAGTTCAGGAACTAGCTGAGCATTGGCTTTGGGTGGTGAGAAATTGTCTTGTTCATCACTTGTTCCATATATTCTTTCTTTATCTTCATCATCATCATCTTCTTCCTTTTCTGTCCTATTAAACTGTTTATCTGAACCCACAGGTTTGTTTTTTTGTTTCCAGTTTCAGTTCTTTCCTCCATCCCACTGGGAGGAGCGGGGGAGTGAGCGAATGGCTGTTTAATGGTTGTTTTAGCTGTCTGCCAGCACAACACCATATCAGGACAGAACAGATGATCCCTGACCCAAAAATCTTTCAATCAAATATAGGTCATGACACAATAAATAGATTGGAAACAATTAAGCAATATAGGTCCATGCCAGTAGCCCTACCATACCAGAAACACTGGTTTGTTGTGGTTTTGTTTTTTTTTTCCCCCTGAGACTACCTGGCAAAGGAATATTTTAAGGTGGCTTTTCAAGGAAAATTAATTTCCTTTGCACATACTTATAGATTGCCTCTGTTGAGTGTAAGAGGCTGCCTATTAGACAGAGTAGAAATGATGTTTCAAAATTGAACAAGCAGATGATGAAAGTGCCAATGCTCAGAGCTGATCAGGAGCAAAAACAAACAGATAGGATGACAGTAGGCTGTGAGAATACTTAAGACATCTGCAGAAGAGGGACACAGAGATGGCAGCAAGGTAAGAGTTGGCGCAGGAGGAGCTCTACACCAGGAAAATGCTCCAGCTGGATGATGATAGACATTTGCTTAAGAAAGTGTCATTGAACTGACTGACATATGATGATAAATATTTGTGTTTGATAGTTAGATAACAGACAATATCTCACATAATAGAGGATGTACATTTTTAATATATATCTTATAATAAATAGATCGTATTTATTCTGAAATGCCATAGAGCTTGCAGCTTAGCTGGGAGGTAAACATATAAGTATGTACAAGTTCAAATAGGGTTCTAAAAATACTTAGATTTTTAACTCCCAGCAAAATTAAATTGCAATATGTGTAACCAATAATAAATTAATGCTGCAAAGTGAAACCAGGAACCAGTTGGAAGTGGGAACAGACATTACACTGACTGAGAGAAAAATGGGGAAGATATACCCCATGATGAGCCTCCAGGGAACAGACAGAGTTAATGTTCGATGCAGAGCAGAACTCACAAACAAGGTTAACAGAATTGCAGCTAATGAGAATTTTGCAATATGATGATATTCAGCTAAGATTTTAAAGGAAAGGTCTTGGGCAGGGAAAGAGATTTGTAGGTCTTCTGTATTGAGAGAATAATTGGATTTGTGCTCAGTTGATGAGATTAACCATAGGTAAGATATAAAGATGAGTGAGAATGGAATCAAGGACAGACACATTTGGGACCTCCACTGAGAGCTAAGGGAAGCCAAGGACGTGCTTCTGATGAGTATGCTGAAGAGAGCAAGAAGACCAGGGACAACAGAGTCACAGGTGGTGAGAGGAAGTGCAATTTCAGGAAAAAGACTAGGGTTGCCTCTGACAAAAATGACTGGCATATCTAAGGATGGAGTATTTTTCTCTAAAATTTTGATTAGAAGACATTGGTAAAGACCTCATTAAGTGTGGCTGCAGATGAATGCAAGGGGAAGAAGCCAGCTTGGAGAGTCAAGGATGGAACTGAAATGTGTGACCTGAGATTATTCAGTGAGCTAAAGAGATGAAAGGAAGAAAGAAGATACAACAATAGCTGGAGGAGCAAGGGGAAGTCAAAAGTGCTTTTACTACAGGAAAGACAGTAAACCTTGCAGTAGGAGAAAAAGCGATAGGAAAGCAAAAACGCCAGGATAAAAAAGAAAAAAAAAAAAAAACCAAACCAAAAAAACAGTATCTGCGTTAAGACATGGAACAGACCTCCTATGGCAGTGCAGGTATGAGGAGAAAAGAGCAGGAGAGTAACTTGGGATTGGAGGGAGGAAGAAGTTGTGAGAGGGAATGGAAGTTAGATGAGGAAGATCATGTTGTTATTTCTTTTTCTCTTCAAGGTGTTGGGATTCTTTATGAAAAAAGAACAGTAGTTTTGAGAAACAAATCAAAGATGGCAAAAAAAGGAAGTGGACTAAGATAAGTGCCAAACTAAATATGAAAGGAAGCAGGAAGATGGTGTTGATCTTGAAAATAGATTTATCCAAATTGAAGGAAAGGAAGATGAGAATGGAAAGAACTGAAGAGCTAGTGAAGCTGGACGTGACTGCACAGAGCAGAGAAGAGCTCAGAAGGGAAAGAATAAAAAAGGGGGAAGTCAAATACTTAAGTCAAAGGGAATGAAAGACATTTGCTGTGGACAAGAAGGGAAAAAAAACACAGTCTGTGCTATGAACATATTGTATCATGACCATAATGACCCAGAAAACAAATCCACCTCTGTGCATATTTCTGTCAGACAATTATAATGAAATTTTTGTTTTTCCATATTAAGGCTAATGTGGTGTTGTGATGTTGTCATCTGGATTCTTAAGAAATGTGCTGACAGCTTTTGTTCTTTTGGCACAAGCTCAATTGAGCCCTTCTGGCACCACTGGCAAGGACCACTTTCCATCAACGGGAATGAGGTATCAATTTGTTTATATAGGATGGTTGTCCAGGGGATAAAGCAAAAAGGCAGGATCTTTTCTCCTGTGCTAGGATTAGCTCCACAGCAACAGAGAGGCAGAGACTGCAGCTAGAGCTGCTTAATTCCTACCACATAAGGGTCTTTGTTATTGCTACACTAGGTGTTTATGTGGATGAAAAAATACTCTATTAAATGTAATGCTTCCCATAGAGGGAGAAGTCATGGCCCCAAATTTTGCCAGTTACATTTATTTCCCACAGTTTGAACTGACAATATGATTTGGAGAATAAAACTGCTGTGGGTTGCAGAAAGTAGACTTTGCTGTTTATCTAGAGATCCCTGTTTCAGCAGGGCTTCCATCTACCAGGGATCCACTGCTGTGCCTGGTCATGTGGCCCTTCTACTCTTTTGTGTAGTTTCGGTCACCTTTATCACATGTCTCTTTATTCCTAATGTTCCTCAACTGGGACACCAATGACTGAAAAGCATGAAAGGATTGTTCAGGCAGTCCTGAGGTGAACTGAGTACTGCAAACATTCAACACTTTCCTAAAGCAGGTCATTTATGTAGATACTTTTATTCAAGGGAGTTAACTGTAGGGACCCCCCAAAAAAAAATCTGCGTTAAGGGAGTCGTGGAAGATCATTTAGATGAGTGATACAGACAAGACAGTAAATCAGACCCTCTTCTTTATAGCAGCATATTTACAGGGTGCTTTGGGTGACAGCAGAGAGCTTCCATACTTAATGATCAACAGCCAAGGTGTTCTGAGTAGCAAGAAGTTCTCAGGAACATGTTTCTGGAATAGGATTGTAGGATTTGTAGTGAAGCTCTGGAGAATATAACATTTTAATCCTTTCTAATGCAAGTACTTGAGCTGAGTTAACATAGACGGAGAACATAGGTCTTGTTCTCTTTGCTTTATTTGTCCTCAAAAGAGCATAACAATGCCCAATTCCTTTGTACAGGTGAGCCAAGTGCTAATTCACTCTCAGGTCTGTACTCCTTTCTGACGCTACTGTAGACTGCTGTTAAGATGAAGAATTAGTCTAGACAATTATTTATTTTGAAATATATGTCTTTGTCTCTGTGTCAATGTATAATGCAGTGTCACTGCTAATGTTTGCTCCAGGCAAATTCAGTAAAGTAATAGTGGTTGCTTAACAGCATCTACAGCTCTGGAATTTTTCTCAGAAATGACATAATGCAAATAGTTGTTTGTCAGGCTACTTTCACTGGTGGTCTGAACAGTGGTATAACCTGCATGCTATGTACTGCTAGGTGTGGTGTGAGCTCTATCACGTTCTTCTAACCCCTCAGATTTTGCTGTCATTCCTTTAGAAAACACAAAGCCCATCCAGGCCAGTATGTCCACACAGAGCAGCACAGTGTAATGTGGAAACACCATTTAATGCAAAACTTCGAGCCTGCTTGAAGTGTGAGAAACTTTTGGAGCAGGGCTACTCTGTGGTACACTGAAGTACATCCTGGCTGAGTCCTGAGTCAGCGTAAAGTAGGGCTTGCCACTCAAACTGTTGTCCCAAAACTGGGGGTTTGTTCACCCAGTGTGCAATATGCCAATATACACACAGAGCAGAGGTATTTTATTGCATATTTGCACAGATATGGGTGTCTGTCGCAAGACAGCACTCCAAAGCTCCAAATCAGTGGTTACATATACATACAACATTAACATATTCATCTTTCTAATACATATGCATTGTTATTCTAGTAAATGATTGGTTTAGATTTCTTCATCTAGCATGCATATTAGAACGCATGCTCAGTTCTTTTCTCTGCCTTTATCTTTCGAGTAGGTGGTATAATTGGGGTAGGTGGTCCATGGGTCAGTGGTCGCAATTCCCCTTGCTGGAATTGCCTTTGCCCTAGTTTCACAGTACTTTTGGCAAGTCCAAACGGTTCCTCAAGGCTTGTCGGTCAAACTAACAATTTATCGGTTGCACTTCTACTTCCTGACAATCATATCTTAATTAGTACATTGTTTGGATAAACATTGACACAGGGGTAGGACTATACAATGGTTGTCCTTAGCAGCAATAGTCTTGGTTACATTTGATTTTGCTGTAACACCATCTCCCTCATGAAAATGGTTGTCTGCAGGTGAAGGGGAGCCATCCTGCATGCCACCACATTGCCAGATGGGTAGCTGGATTCAGGAAGGGAAATCACATTTATTTAAGACATGGCATGGACATGCAGCCTCACACCAAGGCTGTATGATGAACCAAGACTAGACATACTATTTAAGCCATTTGTGAAAACAGCAGATGGAAACTTTTAACAGAAGTACGTAAGGGAGAAAGGTGTCATGAGAACTTTCCAAAATGTCCAGCAAAATGCAAGTGAGCCTTTCATGTTACATCCATGAATTATTGAGTTGATAAAACAAACAAGTGTTTCCAATAGTCAGCCACAGAAGTACAGCACAAACCTGCAGTCCTTACATAGACAAATAGTCCTACTACCTTCTTTGGGTCCAATTTATATGACCAGAGGCCACTCATACACAGAAGAAAACTCAACAATGTACTGGTAGACCACTATACCATTAGAATGATCCCTTTGTCTATTTTGACTTTCATATTTTCTGTGCGTGTATTGGTTACCTTTGGTATAAATTTCATCTTCTGTTTAAGGCTATTTTCCAAAAATGATGGATGGTAATATTTTAATGTCTTCTGCCTTCCTGCAGATCTTCATCTCTTTAGTACTGAATGCATTAAAATACACATTCCCAGAAGACAAAAAAAGAAGAGGTGTGGACATTCACAACTTGTGACTTTCTTTCCTCTTCCACCTTTTCTGCTCTTACCTCTGTCCCCTTGAGTGTATCTACGGTGTCAATGAGCTATTTTCAGGTTGCCAACTGGAAGGCAGGTAGCACAACAGCCAGACCTCAGTCTTGCCTTGAACTTAGTATCACAGAATATCACTCCAGCTTTACGTCCTGGTGAATGAATGACTCAGGGACAGGTGTGTTTGCCTTCAGGATACAGTGAGTGCCATGCAGCCGCTCAGGGTTGATAAACATCCCCTTTTCCTTGCCTTTGACCAGAGCACAGACACTTGTTTGATTCTGCGTTGTCCCACACCGTCTCCCCACTGGGCAGCTTTCCTCGGATCAAAGCCTCCTTAATGCTTTCTTGTCCATTGCTTCTACACACTCTGTCAGATCTCAAAGTGCTGGACCTGTCTACAGCCCGCGGGTGAGGGTGAGTCACTTAAAGCCTCACTTTAAATAATAGCAGGTCCTGCCTTGCTGAATTCCTGTTCTCAGCAGCATGAACAGCTGTGGCAAGGAAATTGGAAGGACTTCTTATAGCCAAGGAGCACACAGGGACAGGGTGTGCATAGCTCACACCAGGCCATTTGCTCATAGTCACTTGGGAAGAGGGGATATTTTTGAGACATTTGCACAGAACCACCAAGGTCATAGGTTGTCTGTAAGCAAATATGAGGACAAATGACCTCACATTTGTACAGCATTCAGTGTCCTGTGGCTAGTTGAAAAGTTGTGAACAGTTGGCGTGAGCCTATGCTGTAGCCACCTTCAGCATTTCCAAATAGCTTCATGGGCTAGTGGCAGCTTGAGTGTAAATCAGAACAGCCTGAAGGCAGCTCTCATTTACAGCAATCCAGTCAAGTGATGGAAAGATGAAAAGAGAAATCCAAGGAAAATGCTGGTGATAATCCCTGAGACTGAAAGATTTGGGTCAAACTCCAAATGGCCAAACTGGGCAGAATGAAGCTAATTTTGTTTGGTATGACAGGCTTCTACCTCCTTCTGGGTATCTTAGTGCTTTTTGGTAAACAAGGATAAAAGAGATAAGATGCAAGATTAAAACAGACACATGTAAAGGGTCCTTGAAAGAGACAAGGGATGAATAATGCTGGAGAGGATTCTGAGAGCTAAGATGGATACGATAAATTAAGATGGAAGAGATAAATTAAGATGGGTGGAGAAGGATGCTTGCTTTGTGACTTGAATATCTTGTGAAAGTCAAAAGCAAAAAATAAAAATGGAGAAGAGGAAGTAAGGTAGAATGGAGCCTTGAAATAACATCTTTCAGAGTGCGTATGGATCGCTATGAATAATGCATCACTAATTACAAAGACGTAAGTGCAGCCATGCATCTCTTCTTAGACATATCAATCAGAATTTAAAGGGAAATTCTCATACTGTGAGAAATGTGATAATATGTTTATTTCTATCAGAAACCAGGTGTATTTCTGCTGTTTCCAGTGAGAGTTTCTTTCCCAGAGACCAGTTCCTTCTCTTTATGTAGCAGTGAAGCCATAAGCCCATGCCTGCGAACTGGCAATCTGTTTCCATGGGAATGAATGAGATGTCACAAATGTAGCACTATGACTTCATTTCAGGATTAGGTACAAGGAGAAGATGGGCAGCAAAAGAGGGATTTTGGGTTATTTCAGGCTTTTATGATTGCCCACTGTAAATCTCATCTATTTGGGCAGATAACGGGGAGAAGGGAGAGGGTTGAACTGGACTGAGTCATCCTTGGGGTTGCTGGAGTGGGAGATTAAAGTTGTGATGATGATTGTTCTTTCTGGGATGGCTCCTCTTGTGAAAAAAAGGCAATTGGCTTGTTATTATTTGTGTCTTAATTGGGTAGTGTTTTCAATTTGTTGCAAGAGCAATGTACTCTTATATTACAGTGTACTGGAACCAAAACGTGAATAGATTAATTATGGCAAGAGAATGAAGAAGTGAAGTGGAAAAAATATGTTTTTATGACACTAGAATATTTGTATTACTTTATCTTTCAGACTGTAAATTATGAAGTAAAACATCATCTCATTCCACATTATCAACTAGTGCAGAGGGATGAGCCTTCCTTTGAAAAGCAGTGAGTAACTGGTTTATCAATAAATCCAGGTTTTTTACAGGCCACTTTTGTTCAGTTGTACCTTCTCTGGTTTCTTATTAGACTCTGTCTCTGACCTGGTGCTTACATTTGAAGCCAAAATTAAATGCCACAGTTCCTCTACTACTCCTGTTTCAGTGTCCTGTTTATTAGTTGTGTTTACACAGCACATTGGACCACGTTTGCCCTGGCAGTTCTTTTGGAAGTCAGAGGTAATGGGTATTCACTAACCAAAAAGCTTTCTCAGTACCAAAGAATATTTATTTTGAGAAAAAGTCTTCCTTTTGAAGTCTGCCAGATTTTTTTTTTTTTTTTTTTTCCCCCTTAATCTTTGAATCCCTAGGCATTTTCCTGTCCTGGCATTGTCTTTTAACAACTGTTAAGTGTTTGCTGAGAGGTGGCTTATCTCAGCCCATTCTTCCCTTTCTGCATGTTTGGTTTTTTTTTTCCTCTCTTCACATTTCCAGGTGAACTAAGCCAATGCAGTCATACAGTGAGGATGGCAAGAACTAGGTCAACACACAGTATTTGTAAACCATCGCAGAGCACTTCTAATTTTGCCACAGATGTGAGAAAGGTTTGCTGTTCACTTTTTTCTCTGTAACTTGTTAAAAAGCCAGTTGGAATATTAGGCTGTGAGACTACAAAATAAGTCTTTAGACTGTTGTCCTGTACCAGGTAGGCAAGGCAACAGAGCAAGGCAGAGTGCATAATTACCCAGCCACACCCCAACCTCAACAGATAAAGAGAAAACTGTGCCCTCTTTCTTGATGACATTTTCCTTTAGCCCTGGAGCGCTCACTAAAAGCCAAACATTTAAAAAACTTATTAACCATTTTTCCCCTTGCTGCTGATTGAAAACTGGCTCAAACATTTCCAGTTACAGCCTGTGTTCTCCCACTGGTAAACAAGCATCTTTTTGAATGATACAATACACTTTGCTGTTGACTGATGAGACCCCACAGCTAATGCCCATGAGCAAAGAATGAGGTAGGAATGGAGAGGAAGTGATATTTTCTCTCTAAATGGAGAATGAATGGCTGAATGGCTGCAGTGACCATGAAATGGTGGAGTTCAAGATCTTTAGAGCAGTGAGGAGGGTGCACAGAAAGCTCATAACCCTGGACTTCAGGAGAGCAGACTTTGGTCTCTTCAGGGATCTTCTTGGGAGAGTACCATAGGACAAAGCCCTGGAGGCAAGAGGGGTGCAAGACAGCTGGTTAGTATTCAAGGGTCATCTCCTTCAAGCTCAGCAACAATGCATCCCAACAAAGAGGAAGTCAGGCCAAAATGTCAGGAGACCTGCAGGGATGAACAAGGAGCTCCTGGACTGATTCAAGTGCAAAAAGAAAGCCTAAAGAGGGTGGAAACAAGGCCAGGTAGTCTGTGAGGAAAACACAGAAATTGTCCAAGCAGCTAGGGATCAGCTTAGGAAAGCCTAGCCCTGATAGAATTACATCTGGAAAAGACATCCAGAGCAACAAGAAAAGCTTCTATAGGTACATCAAAGATAAAAGGAAGACTGGCGAAAATGTGGGCCCTCTCTGGAAGGAAGCAGGACACCTGGTTACCCGGGATATGGAGAAGGCTGAGGTACTCAACAACTTTTTGTTTCAGTCTTCACTGGCAAGTACTCTAGCCAGTACTCTGGATTGGACAGATGGACTACTTGGTGGATAAGGAAAAGGCTTGATAGCCACACTCAAAGAGTTGCAGTCAATGGCTCGATGTCCAAGTGGAGACCAGTAATCAGTGGCGTTCTTCAGGGGTCAGTATTGGGACTGGCGCTGTTTAACATCTTTGTCAGTGACGTGGACAGTGGGATGGAGTGCACCCTCCATAAGTTTGCAGACAACACCAAGATGTGTGGTATGGTTGCCACACTGGAGGGAAGGGGTGCCATCCAGAGGGACCTTGACAGGCTTGGGAGATGGGTCCATGTGAAAATCATGAAGTTCAACAAGGCAAAGTGCAAGGTCCTGCATGTGGGCCAAGTCAATCCCAAACATGGATACAGGCTGAGTTGATGCTTGGATTGAGAATAGCCCAGCAGAGAACTTGGGGATGTTGGTTGATGAAGAGCTCAACATGAGCCAACAATGTGTGCCTGCAGCCCCAAAAACCAACCATATCCTGGGCTGCATCAAAAGAAGCATGGCCAGCAGGTCAAGGGAGGTGATTCTCCCCCTCTGCTCTTATAAGACTCCACCTGGAGTACTGCATCCAGCTCTATGGTCTCCAGCATGAGAAAGGCATGGTCCTCTCCTATGAAGACAGGGGGAGAGAGTTGGGGTTGTTCAGCTTGGAGAAGAGAAGTCTCTGGGGAGACCTTATAGCAGCCTTCCAGTACCTAAAGGGACCTACAAGAAAGCTGCAGAGGGACTGTTTACAAGGGCATGGAGTGACAGAACAAGAGGTAATGACTTTAAATTGATAGAAAGTAGATTTAGATTGGATATCAGGAGGAAATTCTTTACTGTGAGGGTGGTGAGGTGCTGGGACAGGTTGCCTAGAGAAGTTGTGGATGCCCCATTCCTGGAAGTGTTCAGGGCCAGATTGGATGGGGCTTTGGGCAACCGGGTCTAGTGGAGGGTGTCACTGTCAATGGCAGGGGGGGTGGAACTAAATGATCTCTGAGGTCCCTTCCAACCCAAACCATGCTATGATTCTATGAAAAGCAAAAAGTAGCCTCTCCTTTGCACTAGAGCATGAGTAGCCAGGGAGGTTACACTATTGTGTCCAGGAGGAAGCAGGTGCTTTCTTTACCCTCGGATCTTTGAGAATAAGCAGATCTTTCAAATCATTTGGTAAATGAGTATTTTGTCAATTGGCAAGGAGAAGCAGCTCTTTGATACACCTTTCTTATTTCTATGAACAAAAGAAACCATAAAGCTGATCAGATGTTTGGCTTTGCCAGTGTGGTTCTGCACTGTGCAAATGCTTTGAAGTACAAATCAATCAGGTAGCAGGTATCAAATTCTAGAATAGCCAGTGTTTACCTGGACAGAAATCTAGTTACTCTCTGATGAAGATTCATTCAACCTTTCTGACCTTCTTGAAGAGAATTACATTTCAGTGGGGACATTTTGGCTGTACATTGTAGGAGGAGATCTTAGAACATTAAATATCTGCAGTGAAGAGGTATTATGCTATCACTTGCTAAAAAATAACTAATAATAGGGAAGAGATTTCCTTTTTTCTGCGGCTATCTGGAAGATGAGTTTGCTTGACACAGTGACAATTAATTGCATCCTAATTGACTTAAGAGTAAGGTTTTTCTGCCTGTGTATAACCATTTCAGATGTATACAGGATGCTAACAAAAAGAAACAGTGGAACTAACAGGTCTTCTGAATAGAAATAGATATTTCAGAATCCCAGGTAATTACTTATACCCATGGTGAGCCATGTATTATTCACAAATAGGAAAGCAACTTGAAGAGATCAGAAACATTACTAAGGAGATACCAGAACTTCATGAGAACATTTGAAGAAGCCCTTGAGGAGTAGTTTGAGATAGAAGATTGAATTCCATAGTATTTTTCCCAGACAGTCCTCCTGCCAGGCAAGTGCTATACACTTAATCCCAGCATGTACAGATCAAAAGGTGCCTTTTCCTGCTGACACCCTGACAGTTTGGAGCTCTTGTGTCTCTAAAACCCTGTATCACCTTTAGCAGCAATTAGATAGCAATTAAATTAGCAATTAGAGCTGGCACTGCCAAGTATGCAGTCACATCTATACCCTAGCCCTTTAAAATGAACAGGAACTGAATGGATACAGACCATTAGAGAGGAGCGCAGCTGCACTCCCTGAACATCCACTTGGCCAACAAATTAAAGCCAAAAACATGGCAGTGACCAAGCACTCCTGTTTGGATGAGTGCATCACACAGAGCAATGTCTCAGGCTTCCCAATCACTTTAACTCCTACTTCTGTCTTTTTTTTTCCTGAATCACCAATTTGCTTTCAGGTCCCATTTTCTTTCTTTTGAGTTACTTTGTTACTTTTTGACAGAGGAAAATGTCTGCTGTCACACTGCATTTGTGATTGAAAACCCTGGCTTGAAAACTGATGAGCTGCTTTCCTTGCATAATTTCTCTCTTATGGTCTGTGTGGTAAACAGAAAGAAAAAATAGCAAACTATGTCCCATGGTCATGGGAGCCATTATTTTTCTTTATTTTTGCAGAATATCTCCAGATAATCAGCAGGAAATCTTCTGCCATGTAATCATTTAAAATGACATCAATTTAAATATGACAGCATTGCAATGTTTTGCTTAACTGCCAGCTGCAATTAAACATGTGCATCTTTTATTGCCCGGATTTCTGAGGTTGCAACAATGTATGGAATCTGTCCAAATTTAGAGAGTACTCCATCTTACAAGACAGTTATGAAGCATCTTACTCTGCCTCGGATCAATTTTAAATTTGAGTCCATCCCACAGTGAATTTTAATGCTGACATAAGTCTTAGAACATTCTGACTGCAATTTGCTTTCTAACTACTTCTTTCTCTTTGGTTTTTAATTCTCTTCAATCTGTGGAAACATCTCTCATTCCTTAATTTAGTGCTTAACTTCCAGGTTGATGTAATGCTTTTTGCAGCCTAAGAGTACCCTACCAAATTCTCCAGCCTTCATTCCCAGAAACCTAACCTCTGATATGTGGTAGGTGGTAATTGACGCTTGCTTTGCATGTAAAAAAGGGCTTAATCACTCGCTAAAGAACAACAAAAACAGATTAAGATGTGAAAGAATACACTAATAAGGTCATTGCTGTGTAAATACACCAAAACAACTACCTCTTAAGAGCTAAGATTAAAAAAAAAGCTTCTAGATCAGTTTTTGCTTTTTTACATTACTTAGAAGAAAGACAATATTCTTAGCAATAACCTATTAGGTAGATTACTCTACAGCCTTCCTCAGATGTGTCTACTTGATGCAGTGATGGCCCAGATCCTCCAATGTCTGCAAACTGTCATTTTTCCACTGAAACTACAGGTAGATCTCTGGGCAACAGAATGAGTTTCAATAGGCCACCCATCGCCTGATTGAAAAAGTGACTATAAAATTCCCCAGCCATTACACAAGATTAAAAAAAAAGAATTAACGGAAATTGATTAAGAGAAGAAGAAGAACATCACCAGACTGCCATCAGGTTGGGCACATGACTTCAACACAAAAGCTAGGAGGCTACTCCTTATTGATGACCTTCCAAAGTCATGGAAAGAGAGGGGATAGAGGGAGTCAGAGTAGCCTCATGACTTTCCAGCTCTAAATGCCCTTTATGAGGAACCAGAAATAGATATTTTGACCAAATCAGGTGCCAAATATTCATACTCCTCAGAGAGATTTAAATTCTGCTTGTGGAGCCTAGGCTGTTCATTTGGCATCAAGCAACTTCTCCAGTGAACGATATAAATCTCTTCACAACCTTAAAAAGACAACTTCTCAGCTTATTTATTTAAACAATCCTACAGAACTGTCAGACTATCTCTCCTGGAAGTTTTGAATTAATAAGAGTTGAGATACTGTTGTGGTTTAGGCCTAGACATAAACTAAGCACCACACAGCCACTTGTTCACTCCTACACCTTCATCCTCCCTCCTCGCCTACCCTGGGAGGAATGGAAAGAAGGATGGGAAGAAAAAGGTAAAACTCATGGGTTGGCATAAGGATGGTTTAATAGGACAGTAAAGGAAGAAGAAAATAGCAACAACAGTACTAATAAAAGAACATACAAAGTGGGTGATATGCAATGCAATTTGCTCACCGCTGGCAACTTGATGCCCAGCCCATCCCTGATGATGTCATAGGGTGTTGAATAGCCTTTTAGCTAGTTTGGATCGGCTATCCTGGCTGTGTCCCCTCCCCGCTTCTTGTGAAAATTAACTCTATCTATCTCAGCTGCAAACCAGGGCAGATACCAAAGAAAATTTCTCTGAGTTATTTATTCAAACCTTAAACAAAGAAAATTCAACAGCCAAGAGATTCCCAAACTGTTGTTGTTGTCACATGTGCAACCACAGAAAATCCTGACTGCCTGCAGATTCGAATGATTAAATGTTTGTTTCCTCTCTCTCTTTCTCTCATTCTTTTTTCTTTCTTTCTTTCATTTTTTCCCGGAGTTTTGCTGTACAGGAAATTCTTGGAGGCAGGAAGCAACCAGTGTCGATAGGAATCACCAGCTGTGTGAACAGTTTTCGGCTGAAACTCAGGACACCAGGGGTTTCTTTTAATTTCATATTTTACAGCATCTAACTCTGTGCTCAAGACATTGTACAATAGCCTTTCCCTACCTTGGACAATGAAGAAGCAGAAATTTTCTACATTACAAAGGAAAAATTTCAAATAATTCTTTGTTTTTCTAGATCTTACTCCATGTTAATAAATTACCTTACATTTGTATTCTGGGTGAAGAACTCAGCAGCTCTACTTGCTCTGTGATTTAAAAATCTGATCCAAAAGTAGACAGGATGACTCTGTTGTTCTCATGATTAAACGTCTGCTGTTAGAAAGTAATCTCACTGTGGCTTGAATGTGTTCAGGTCAGTCTGCAATGACAGCAGAATACCTTCCAGGGAAACTGCAGAGCCTTTACTTATTGATCTAGGAGAAACAATCTAGCAGGTCGTTTTCTGCTAGCTCTGCTTTCTTCCTCACAGCTAGTGGTAACAGACAGGAGAGAATCTCTTTGTAAGATCATTTCCCTTGATGACTGCTGGCTCCTCTGCTGGCATTACTTGCATTCCCCTCCTCATCCTTCTGGCTCCTTTTAAGAAGAATGCCACTGGGTTCCCCCTTAAAAAAACACAGTGTGAAAAAGAAAGGCAAGAATAATATCAAGCCTTCTGGGGTTAGTAGACTATATAGCAGGAATAGACCAGAAAGCAGATTTTATAATCCAATAACCACACGAGTAAAACTCAGTCTATGCTCAGCCAAGAGTTTCTAGATACTGATAGGAAAGCAAAAGAGCCCTACGGATTTTGTGGAGCAGTTCCTGTTTCCATACCCACTCTCCTGTACCCCCAGTAGCGTGATGTTACTGGCATTTCTGTGAGGTCTCATGACTGCGTTAGAGACTGGTAGGGCTGAGGGGAACCATGGCAGGAGACCCAGGGGCGATTAGAAGGGTAAACGAAGCTCCAGCTTGAAGCTGAAGGCACTGAAATCCACATAACCCAGGGGACCAAGGGAGGCCTAACCACCATACACGGTCTTGAAAATCTTTCTGGTTTCAGATCTTCATCTGTTCAATTATTTTTTTAAATCTTGTTATTCTCAAAAGAGGAGTAAAATGCTGCAAATGTTGCCAGTTCCAGACATGTATAACCATGAGGCAAACACTATACTTGTCTTTTTCACTTGCTTTCCAGTTTTATCACTTTAATAATTCAAGCAGTGTTGAACTTTGAATTTCTTTTTAGAAGAGAAGACTAGAAGCACTTGGTTTTAAAAAAAAAAGTCGAGGGCCTCTTGATTACATGACTGCATAAGCTGGGATTTGATTGACAGGACTTACTATGGAAAGCCTTGCTGTGAATCCATGGTGGCTGGTCACTGGAGGTCACATGAAGAGGCCGGCTCAGCTGTGTAAGTCATGCTCCCCTTTTCCTTCTACAAAAAGGAACATTATTAATGAAGGCTAAAATTTAAAAAGGCAATGTCCCCTTTTTCCTAAAAAGAAATTTCTGAGGACCAAGTTTTCTGACAAGGCCATTGCAACAGGATGTGTAAAGCCTGCTCTGAACAGCTACAGTCATCATTCCAGCAGTCAATCCGAACACCTGCAGCAAGAATTTGCTACAATGGCAGCAAATGAAAGGCAGCCGGGGACGGCCTGCTTGCCTTGCTGAGAGACACTCAGGGACCGAGCGTCTGCGGAGAGGCGTAATTCCGAACTTCCCAAACCCACTCCATGAACACGTAGTCTGCTCTGCCTCTGGCTGTGGCTCTGGGGGGACTTCTCGCAGTGCGTGCTGGCTCTGCGGCCCGCTCAGAATGGGTTAGGTCATGGCCATCTAAACTTCGGGGGGCAGATGCTCTGAAAAAAAGCAGTCAGTCTTATTGGCAGTCTCAGCAGAGGTCCTGAAGATGACCAGGGACAAAAAATTATTATTGTAGGATGCCACTCATTGTAAGCCAGAGCAGCCTCAGTGGTGCTGAATGTTTCCTGCAGCAGTTCAGGGGAGAAAGTTTGCAAAACAATCTGCAGAGCTGCTGAATCCCCCTGAATTCCAAAAGGACCAGGAGGGCTGCAGGTCCCTTCCAGTTTCAGAAAGGGCTTGAACCTTTGTTCTGTATTTGCTCTTACTTCTTATGGATGTCAATGATGAATTCACAGTTCTTTGTGGGGAGGGAAACAAAAAACTAGTCTTCATGGGAAAACAGATGTCTTTATAGAAATAAAAGAGTTCTCAAACTGCAAAAACATCATGGAGAAAGAACATTAGCATCACAAATACTCATTTTAGCTGTGATACCTGTGAAATCTTATTGCTTTTAATACAATCATTCAACTACAATTGATTGGGAATATCCATCCCATTGACAGGGAACAGAAGGACAAAATTTGCATTACTCAAGCCTACTCTGCCAGAGCTGTTGGAAGTTAAAGAAAGCAACACCTTTCTTTTCATCAATACTATGTACAAATGTTGCAGCAGTACTTAAGGACAACAATAAAACAACCCTCACGGTTCTTGCTCCCACCCAGACAACTCCGAAGATGCCTCCCCTGCTGTAACAGCATATATGGTAAATGCTCACATATAAGGTTTACATAAAGTTTCTTGCTTTCATGGTGGTTGCATTTTGTGCTGTTTCTTGTGATATAGAAATAGTACTTATCCTGGATGCACACACCTTGAAAGTAACTGCTAAATTTGGAGAATAAATTCTTAATAACTGTTTCCAAGCTTATTTGCCAAGTACATTTGTGTATATTTTTAAGCCGGGATTTTCAAAGAGGAAGCCAAAAGCAGATATATGGTTTGTTGCTTTCTGCAACAAGACTAATCCAAACAAATGTTCATCCAAAATGTGTTTTCCTCAAAGTATTAATAAATAGAAAGACCTCTTAATCTATATTATTATTGGAAAGCCTATAGAATCATGGACATTCAATGTACAGTGAAAAAGGAAATGTTCTTTAATGCACTTAGCACAGTGTAAACCATTGGAGCTAAACAGGAATGGACAACAGAAGTTTTGATCACCTTTGCTGGCCAAGCACATTCTAGTTTAGTGTGTCTGTATCTCCTCTGGTGTGCTGGAGTAAAATAAAAATGACACATTCTGCCACACAAATAACTTCTTGTTTGTAATACGTCTTCTTTATGTTCTCAGTATTTGCTTTGCATAAACATCTGCCACAGCTCAGCAACCATGAAGCACAGAAGATCTGGATTTGCTGAAGACATTTATTGCTGTATACTGAAGAGCTTTTAAATAATGTAACAAGTGTTATAAAACAAGCAAGAAATTGGTGAAAAAAAGAAAACTCTCAAACAAAAATTAATTTTCATTTCACCAGATTTTTAATTTCACCATATCTGTTCAATAATTTAAATCTACCAGGTCAAAACTTTCAGGAAATAAAGGTGCCCAGAGCTAATGTACAAGCCACAGTCATTACAAACAAGCAATGAGCCTGTCTCACTGGAGCTATAATTTTTGTGAGTTGATGTCAACTTAGCAAATAGTGATAGCTGAACCATTTTAAAACTCAAAACATTATGTTTTTTATTTCTGAAGGGTTTGCTTGCAATATTGCTCAAATGTAATTTTTAAACCCAAAGTGAAACAAAATGCTTCAATTCCAAACATTTCAGTACATGAGTTATCAAAAAAGATACTCAGGATTCATACAGCTCTATAAGTGAGATTAATGATTGAAACATATCTATGAGATTTTGAATTGCCTTTGAAAAAAGCAAAACCCACAGTCTCCAGATCCTGTAGTGCAGCTTGGTCACAATGAGGGACATGACATGAACATCTAGACCCAGATTTGATAGGAAAGAAGGAAATTGCTCTTATCATTCTGTACCTAATAGCTGTGACTTCATTGCCAGACTCACTCCCTTTATCCTCAGTTCCCTCCTGAGGACAGGGAAAAAAAATAGCTAGATGGAGCAAAGAGGCAAGTAGCGGTGATTATGAGGCACTTGGGCTGTAAGAGCAATCTAGTGTGCTGCTCCAGGAGTTAAACTTATTCGTTATGCATCTCATTGGCCAACCTTGCAGTTCTGTCCATAACAACTGCCTTGGGCTTGGAGAGGGCTCCTTAGCGCATCCCTGAATGTCTAGGTGTATCCCAGGGCTAGATAAATCCCATCACACTGTGCTAAAATTTGGTAGGAAAAATTTGATCAAACAAGGTTATTATAGGCCTGCCTCTGCTGTCTATGAAGTTAAAGCCCTATTGACATCAATGGAAAGAGGATCAAATATTCTGTATTCTCTACAGAGTGAAGAGCTCCCAACAAAGAGTTTTATGGTGCTGTAGCTAAGCAGTGGGAAATTTGCATTTTGTCATAGATGCCTGAGGGTTCAAGATTCTGCCTTTATCATGTTTAATTTAGCACTTGCAACAGAAAAACAGATAAAGCTATACACTGTCTCTGCAAAAATAAATAACTTCTTCAGTGCCAAGCCTTGAGTTCATTTTACAATATTTCCTCAGAAACTGAGATGGTTATCAACAGCAGCAGTGATTATCAACTCAAGGAATTATAACAATCATGTGGTGGTGTGAACTCTATTGTGCTGTGCAGTTTCCCTTAGGCCTGTAGGACTAACCTTTTCTCAGCTTTGGACCTTGGAGTGAGGAAAATTACTGTCTGATGGATAGCCTATTATTCTCACAAATGCCATTACAGGACCTTCACTGTCTCTGATCTCCATAGTCTATGCCTGCAGGGCAAATGTCACTCTGAGGGTTTAGAGGATTTGCAGTAAGCGCTCCTTCCAGACTGAATGGACCCTATATTGTGATCCATTGAAAGATAGCTTTGGCGAATCAAAGATGCAATTTGGGGGGGCCGGGGTGGGGGGTACCCTGCTTTTTTATAATGATCATAATTTATCTTCAGTTACAATGGCACCTTAACAATTTTCCTCATTAACTATAGGGACATGATAAAATTGTTGACTGTTACTTATATTAGCAAGACTGGAGCACGTGAGACACTGCAGAGTGAAAAATACTGTGCTGTAAAGACATGTCAGGCAAAAGGAGTGTTATCGGTACTATCACTTCTATATATCTGTTGGAGAACTCAGGCATGTGCTAATTATGGAAATTTAGGACAGAGCCAGGACATGATTCGAAGTCTCCTGTATTCCAAGTCAATTCATCAAACAAGACCAACTTCTGCTATCAACGCTTCTGTGACAAGTGTGGTGGTAGTTCAGGTGGAAACCAGACAGAGAAAATGCAGGCAAGCAACATTTTATTTAATCAAATTGACAATACAATCTGTTATCTGTCCATTATTAAATTAGGGCTTTTTTAGGGATTTTAGCATCTGTTTTGGATTATTTATGTCATTTTAATTCATGCATTTCAAAAGAGCTTCTGTTCCAAACATAAGGGGCTAAATTGAACCTTTAGGCTATAGACCACCAGGTATTATATGTCGTCCTCAATTTCCTTGTGTGTGTACTCTCCCTCGCCTACGTTCGGTTTCCAGGTGCTGATCAAAAGATGCCATTTCCTCTTGTGTGGCGTTATGCTTCTTAAACCTCACTTTGTGATCAAATGGAAAAGAGGCTTATGTGAAATGAAAATCCATAATATGTACTTCCTAATGTGCCAGTTGGTGCTCTTGGAGATACAGGAGGAATATCCTGGGACAGTAACTTAAGGGCAAAACATTGCCCAAAATGTCAAGAGTTCCTTTCGCCATTTATCTTACTACAAGACTAATGATTTGTTTTTCACCGTATAAATCTTCAGTTCACTCCAGCTGAAAGCCTGTAGGTTTCTGTTCAAAGCATATTTTGAAAATGCTACCCAAGCCATGCACCACCTGACTGGAACTCAATCACAATTTTTTCATTTGTGAGAACCGCTAACATCCTCAGTCCTTCACACAGCACAGTCTGTTCTTGGCCGTAGGGTTTCATTCCACAGCATCCTGCAATTGCAGCCCCACCGTGTAGGGAATCACACTTCTGCTGTTTCCAATTCAAATAAAGACAAATTCCAGCAGACAGCTGGATGAAAAGAAAAATCTGACTTTTAAAGAATGTGGAAATCTCCTGTTTAAAATCTTAACTCACTCTTCCTTCTTGCTGTGATTATACAGTACTCAATAAATGTAATTTTCCTGAATATTCTCACATGCCTTGATGCAGTACCCACAATGCAGGTACTGGCAGACACAGAGATCCTGGCACCCACATAGTGGGATTAGCAGATCAGAGTGAGCAAAATTTTGACTCTTTCCTTTTCCCATAGAGAGTGCATCTCCGACCTTTATCCGGGCCCCTTTACCCAGGCCCCTGCCTCATCCTGGGTTTGGAATAATTGTCTTCTTTCTGCTGCAGGAATACAGCACGCGGAGCCTGAACAGACCTTTGAAGTGCTTTTCTGCCCAATAAAACAAGTCTCCAAAAATAAGAGGAGGAAAATTCAGGAATATTTATGGATTGTTTGGATGGTGCTTTCCCAGGGAGGTGTCTCTTTTACAGCCTGCCTCTTGTAAAGGAATCAATTCTTGTAAAGGAAATCCCACCATTTTCCCTTATCTCTGGGGTTTCCATCTGCCTTTACAGACTTTTATCATCTGCAGATTGCAATCCTAAGTAAATGCAGTGAAACCAATGCCTATACAAATGATACCTTTGAGAGCAGGAAGAGTGGTGGAAGAGCTGTGCATGTGGTGTAATGTGTGTAAGGCAGAGCTGGGAACCATTGCCTAACAGCTGGGACTCTATTTTCAGGATATATTGCAAAATGTTAAGTGTCCAGCTTTAGCATTTCCATTCCAAATCTTTCACTATGAAAGCAACAATAATAGAAATTACTAACAAGATATAATCGGATGTTCCAGGATGGAAAATTGGCCATCTGTATGAAATACTATCTTCTTTCTACAAGTAATGTCATCCTCACCTGCCATATTATTCTCCAGCTTTTGGGAAAAAAATGCTCTACAGATCAGTCTTCTTTACTAAACAATCCTAGTTTCACTAGGATTCTTCAGTTCCATTGAAGAAGAGGGTGGGAAAGATGTGGTTGATTTCACAGGAACGAGCCTTATATTTTTCATAGCATTCCACTCATTCACTGAACCACCACTTCATTCACAGTTCAGCTCCAACGAGCTGTAGGGTTATAATTCACTTCTCAGTGAGCTCTAAAGGGCATCTGGTCCAATCCCTCTGATCAGGACCACCTAGAGATGGTTGCCCAGGACCATGTCCAGATGACTTTTGAATATCTCCATGATGGAGACTCCACCACCTCTCTGGGCAACCTGTGCTAGTGCTCAGTCACTCTCACAGTGAAAAAGTGTTTCCTGATGTTCAGAGGGAACCTCCTGTGTTTCAGCTTGGGCCCATTGCCTCTGATCCTGGCACTAAGCACCACAGAAAAGAGCCTGGTTCTGTCCTCTTTTTATCCCCCCTTCAGGTATTTATATACATTGATAAGATTCCTCTTGAACCTTCTCTTCTCCAGGCTGAACAGTCCCAGCTCTCTCAGCCTTTCCTCACAGGAGAGATGTTCCAGTTCTTCAGTCATCCGTGTTGCCCTTTGTTGGACTCTCTCCATTAGCCCTGTATCTCTCTTGTACTGGGGTGCCCAGAACTGGACATGCTTCTATCTGTACATCTAATAAAACATTAGTATCAAATAATTAGAAATTTGAATTTGTCTTGTTTTCCTTGCTGCTTCGTTACAATTTCTATACATACTTCATGTTTTATAATCTCTGATCTATTGTCATATTTCATGATATTTTCTCAAGGAAGACTTAGGAGTATAGCCATTAACTGTTATTTTTTTAGTTATTAGTATCTGAACAAATGTAGATATCTTATCTTCTGAGAGGCCGAATTTGTATGCAAGCCAGATTTAATCTGGGTTACTTGTATCCTTGTCAACTTATATGAATCTCTTAACTTCTGTTAAAACTTACAGCCTCTTTCATTGCCACAGTTCTTCGTTGCGTTTGCATCTAGAACACCACAGGGAACACCCACTGAATTATGTATCTCTTAGGCTTTCTGGGTCAAATAGGAGCAAAGAAGTTGCAAAAGAACAGCATGCACTGAAGGAATACTGTAATTGCTTAAAGGTTCCTTAATTTTGTAGAGTTCAGTCTATCTTTGAAAATGCTTTCTTTTCTATTAATTTTAAAAAGAAGAAATATTTGATCTCATTTTCCCTAAAGAAACAATCATTTTCAATGCTGTTTATTCCACACATGGTATAATCCATCCCAGGTTATAGCCAGGCTTCATGCTGGAAGATGGTCAGATAAGGAGTATTTCAAAACACAGCTCTCCTTTGGTTTTGCTGACTGTGATCCTACCTTCCATTCCCTCTCTCAGAGTGACCTTCTGTGCACAAATCCTTCTCATGGTCCCTAATAAGGAGAGGCTGGGACATGGCACTTTATTTCCTTCTGCTCCCACTGAGGTTTTGGCACACACAGAGAGATATATCTAGGAGAACTGGATCCTGGTGAGCCAACTAGAGGGATTGAGGAGAAAGCAGGAACTCCTTCTGGCTCTTGTAGGCCTTTTGATATTATGCACATGCAAGATGTGATGCAGTTCCAGCTTTTTTCCCCCTCACAGACCACCCACAACTACTGTAAAATTGGAAGGCAGAGAGACAGAGAGTTGTAGAGTCCCTGCTATCTGTCTCCTTCTGGAGCTTTGCATACAGATGGGCCTATATTTCTGCAGATATTCCATAATCTTCATGGCAAAACTTAAAGACCCACCCAGAAAAGGGTCTCATTATGCCTGGTGCAGAGTCCTCGAGACATTCTTCTGTTACACACCATATTCTTCTCTATGAGGGTGGTGAGGCACTGGATCAGGCTGCCCAGAGAAGCTGTGGATGCCTCATCCCTGGAAGTGTTCGAGGCCAGGTTGGATGGGGCTCTGGGCAATGTGGCCTAGTGGAGGCAGGGTGGTTGGAACTAGATGATCTTTACAGTCCCTCCTAACCCAGGCCATTCTATGATTCTATGATTCTATGGAAGTAGTCCCCCCTTTTCCACAGGAAGGACAGAAAATTAAATCAGTGACATTTCTGCAGAGACATGCACCCATTAAAGCCTACCTCATAGGACTGCATCATTTGGAGTCGTACCATCTAATTAAACACAATGAAGTAAAACCAACAGATGTGTTTATTATCATATTTTCCACTGACTGTAGAACATGAGAAAAGCTTCTAAAGCAGCAGTTGGAAAAGAATCTACAACAGGATGAACCAGAAAGAAAACAAAATGATGGAAATTGTGTAAATCCAAAACTTTTTATCATTAGAATGATTGTGTACTTACTCAGGTGCAAGCTCAGCCCTGGGTGGTCCCTGGGAAAAAAATGGCCCTCTTTTCATTTCTGCTCCCATGCTGGACACAGTGAGGCTGGCCAAAAATTGTTGCATGCAGCATCCTTGCAGTCCTAATGTCTTTGTTCTGCTCTCCTGAGGCTCTGCTGAGCTGCTATGACCTCTTTGCTATTGGCAGCCCAAGAAGCATGAAGGCTCTTACGGAGCAGGGAAAATAGGGGGTAAATAACGCTCAAGTAACAGAGCTGAAGTGAGGAACCGCAACTAAATGTCAGAGTAAAAAGGGTAAGTAAGGACAAGATTGAAAGAAAAAAGGAAAAATAGGTTGGTCTCCATTGCCAGCAGAAGGGACATAAAGAGTTACTAGAGAGGAGATTTTGGCTATGTATCCTGGTGATTTTAGAACCTTTTGTTCAGTTAATTGGCAAAGTAAATCCAGGCATAACAGGATTGAAGTTCTTTTTCTTAGAAGGGACATTTCTTATAGTGAAAAAAATAACTTGTGGAGCAAAAACTTGTGAAACAATCAACATTTCTTCAGGTTAAAACAGACAGCCTTTAATTCTTACCAAAGCCTGAATATATAAACAGGGAATATTACAACCTGCATCTTGATTGCTTAGAGTATGAAATTAAAAGCTGGGGGATTTTTTGGTTGGTTGGGGTTTTTTTTGTTTTTGTTTTGGGTTTTTGGGGGTTTTTTTTTTGTTTTTTTTTTAATCTGAAGAAGTGTTCTAGTTTACTGAAGACTGCTACTTCCTTTTGGAAAAGATTTGTCCAAAAAAAACCCAAACCCAAAAAAAAAACCCCAAAAGAAACCCAACACTGCTCCAGTAATGAGCCATCACCTAATTCTATACTGCAACCTTACCTCTTGTTCTGCTTCTGGTTTTGCAGGGTTAGATCAATAGGACAATTCTCAGGTTTGCTGAGCAGCCTCAGGAACAGAATGGGTGACAGGCCAAGAATTGCTCAGCAAAACATCAGTACTGCCAGGATTAGGTCACTTCTATAAGAGAAATGAGCTCACTTCCCTTAAAGCTGAGAAAAGATTTGAATTGGATTTTGCACACTGTGGGTCAACAGACAGTAAAATCAACACAGTCTTAGTAACTAAAAAGCTGGTTTCTCCCTCACTCAATCTTTTCCTAGCTAAAACTACATGGGGAAACAGAGGGTGAATTCACAAATACTGAAGTTTTCACTGCGGAAACTTCATCTGGAATTAATTACATCATTTACCCGCACACCCACAACTCTCTTCCTAATCGCTGTTTTCTAAACATCATCTTTTAGTTCATGTTCATGAGATTAATTAAATAAGCACATCCAGAGTTCATTTAGTAATCTCATGTCCTTTGCAAATTCTAGTAAATTTTACATTTTCAGGCATAAACTGTGCCTGCTTTCCTCTAGTGACCGAGTAATGCAGACATACCGGTAGATAGTGTTTGACTTTAGATTGCAATTCATCATCAAGATCAGAGCAGAGAGTATGGTTTGAGCTCCCCTCGCCATCTCATCTGCTTTCTTCGTACCTCACTTTCCTCGTCCTGGATCTGCAGAGCAGCTGTTGAGGCTGTTATCTGCTATCCCTACTCCAGGCAGCTGCTCCCCCAGCGACAGCTATCAGCCGGTACCAGGCGAGAGCTGCCCGCAGGTTCCTCTGGACCTGCTAACATCTGGAGAGCTCAAATTATTGCCATATGATGGAGGAGCTCTCCCTGGAAGGCCAGAAAGAGACCTGAGCTGTGTTTGCAGCACTTGAAGCATCTCAAATGGTATCTGGGACCAGTTCCGTGGGGAGAGATAGCATATAAATACCTTAGATATGGAGGAAGAATGTGTTCTTCCAAGTACTGCGCTATACCCAGGTCTAGAGCAGCTGTCCCTGAGGGCTATGGCAGTACATCAATAAGATATATTGCCCAAAGCTATTCATTAGCGCTGTAAAACTTTTTTTTTTTCTCCTGTAGTAGGTTTTCTCATTGTCTCACTGTCTGAATTATTGGATTACAAGCAAATAAGCAACATGTCTTTTAAAGGCTTTTGTAGAAATGGCTTGGAATTTATACATTCACATAAGTTCTTGATTAAACATCACAAACTTAGAGGCAATTATTATAAGAAGCTGTTTCATAGAAAAATTCTCCCTACCCCCATTCATTATGGTGAATCCAGATTAATTCTGTCAAAGCCAATAACATTGATCTGTATTTGTACCATTGTATCTGAGAGGAGAATTTAGCTCATAGTATATATTAAATGATGATGAGTATACTATAAATGCTTTGTATGCAAATGCATTTGCTCTCTTCCACATTCTCCCTCTCATATCATATTTATTTGCATATTATTATTTAAACCAAATAGACTGTTAGCATCAAGGTTACCAAGCTGAGGTCCCCTAAAACAGAAAATGCCAGAAACGAACTACCACTTTAATTTGCTTCTTTATACTTTTCGTGGTGACGCAGTTGATGCAGGAACCCTATCCCATCCAGTTATCTGCTGAATACTTTAACAGATTCAGTATTAGGCCTTTCTGCACTGTTTATTTTGTTCTCACTCATTCACTTAGTGGCTGAGGGGGGAGTAGGGCAAAAAAATAGAAAACCGATCCTTGAGAGGAAAACATCTTGGAAAAAGACAAAGTCTTGGGGGAATTACTGGATCAGATATGGTATTTCTTTCTCTCTTTTCTGTACTGATAGGCAGATGTACAGTCAGCTACTTAATCCTTGTAAGTGCAGCATCTCATGACAAAGCTCTACCTCTTTTTTTCTTTTTTTTTTTAATTCCCAATTATTTTAACAAGTTCAGAATCTGTCCACAAATGCCTTTTACTCTCTGGGCTTTCTCAGTTTTCTCTGTGCTTGTTTGTTGTTCTTTTTTTTTAAGTGGAGCAAAGTTTCCTTAAGAGTCAGCCGAATAGAGACAGTCATAAGATATGCACACAAAAAGCGCTATATCAGGCTGTTAGGATGTGTGTGTGTGTGTGTGTGTGTTTTTCAAAGGCTTTTGGTATATGCCCAGGAGGCTTTAAACAGAGCCTTGCAGAATCCTTGCTAAACTGCACATGGTTGTCATTTGACTACACTTTTTTTTTTTTTCCCCAAAATGCATTGGTCACCATCATAAGGAACAGAAACTTTTGAAAATCCCTTCTTATGATCTCAAAGGTCATTCAGACATATCAGGTCACATTCTTGTATACCAAGTTGTGCTTCAGATTTCAGTGGCTGTTCAAGAGTAAGAACTACTAAATGGGACTAAAAGTCTGTATGCATTTCTATTGAAAGATCAATTCAGCCAGGGAAATCTGGTATGAAAGTGGAAGTCAAGTTGATGCAGCCCTTTGCAGCACAATGCACGAGAGCTCTTTGGTTGTTCTGATTATTTTTCTTTTTGGGAAGGACCACATGATATCAAAAAAGCTCCAGCTAGCATTTTGCCCTCCAGCACATTGGCTGAATGCTTACTTACTGGCAGGAATATATAAAAAATAGGACAAATATTTCGAGGGAGGAATGCAGCATGAGGTCTTGTTACCCAGTAACCATGTGTTTAAAAGGACATCTAACAGCTGTTGCCACTGGGAACTTGATGGCCTTCTAATTATCCATTGATGGAGAGGTCAGCAAGGTATGATAAGACCTATAAAGGACTGTGAAAACAGCAGTAAAACCATGGTAAAAAAGAATACTTAAAAAGGATTTTTCTAAAATGTCAAAGTCATTTTGATTTCTGTCCTTCTGTTCCATTCAAGACCTTCATGGAAATGACCAGCCTTTTTAATGGACATTGGTAAAATTAAATTGAAAGGAAAAATATCAACATATGTTCTTATTTATTCTTATGTTGCCTTCAGCCATAGGAGAGAGGGCTCCACAGTAAGCAGGCACATTAATATTTTCAAATGTTTTCATTCATTCAACTTCCTAATGTTAAGGAATAACTTTTTGACAGCTATGCTGTGAAATATTCCAGCTGTAACTACTAGTGGCTGCCCAGGGTCAAATTCTGAGGTGAAGTTAGAAGTGTGGTACCAGTAAGTCAGCTTTTTGCATTCAAACTCTCTAAAATATTCTACTGCTGAATATGAGGAACAAGAGTCTCATGTCACTCAGTTCGAAAGGAAAAGTACAAATAGGGTCCAATTAAACTTAACTTTTTTCACCTTCACCTTGTTTTATTTATGTGTATGGCAAGAACCCCAAACTGTTGATTTCTGTGGTCTCTTCTGAGACTTGGTTTTGCATTACAGTGATAGTTAGAAGTCTTCCCAAAGAGAAGAAAAGAGCCAGTGGTAGACTCTATCTGGGCAAGCACACTGTAAGAGACTACTAAGTTTACAGTGTCATCACAAGAGCTGAAAAAATGAGGCCAGAGACTAGCTCCAGGTTATCTAAATGAGCTTCAAATTTAAACCTTGAGTTGCAGTCTCTGTCAATACTTCTATTCTCTGGGCTGTACCACTTACTCTCTTATTATAAAATAATCATGCTTGCCCCAGGTCTTTTAGGACTTGAAAGTCTTCTCCAGGATAGCTGACAGTGCTAATAGCAATAGGTGCCATAATCAGCACCATTGCAGAAAGGCAGGAGTGGGAAATGGCTGGGGAGAAGGTGACATCAGCCCCAGCACAACCTGAAATACATAAAAAGAAAAAGGGTAATATGAAACTGCCACCCCTGGTCACAAGATGTATGAGGTTACAGAAGAAAGAAGAGAATGGCCTGGGACACTGGAAATCACCATTGTTCTCCCTGTCCCTTCTGTCAGCCCAGACTGGTGGCTTCTTGGTGTCAGTGGGTTCCTCAGCTGCTATCAGAAGAGCTAGAGACGCATCCCACAGAGAGCAGTACATGACGTACTGTGAACGTTGTGCATAATCCTATCTAGGCGAGGAAAATCAAGGGGCTAGGAAGCCTGGAGCCCAAAGTGAGTGGCTGCAGAGTCCAGGAGTCAGCCTGCAGCCACCCAGCTTCACTGTAAGTCATCACCCTGTTTGCACACGCTGTTGGTGAGCACCAGGTGAGCACATGCTCCGATACCCACAGAGCCTGCTGAAAAGTCAAAGAGTAAGCAGGGTGAAAACAGACCGTGGGAGCAGCTGAATTTTCCAGTGAGTACTCTGCCACCAACACAGAGCTCCAGCCCAAGAGGTGTGAACAGGCTGTTGTCCTGCAACATCTCTAGGTGCTTTCAGCTCCTTGGGGAGGTGATAGCTTTTGCCACTGGTGTGAAACAGATTTCTTCCCTCCTTAGATAGAAGTGTTGCTTCCATCTCCTTCAGCATAAACAAACAAGAGCCCTGCGATCTCACAGGCACCTTTTTTTGTAAGGCATGCTTCTGAACCCACTCCAAATGCCTTCTCCTTATATATTCACAGACTACTATGGACAGGAAAGTGTGGGACACGTAGTAGTGTCTCACTGTCAGAGAAAATAGCTGCTGACAGTTTATGCTTGTTCTTCAGCAGGTTTTTTTCTGTGATTTATTTAAGACACAATTCCAATGAAATAAGTACCAGGCACTTCTGGCTGAATCAGAAATATGTCTCCATGTGGAGAATGGCAGAAATGCAACATCTGTCCTGTGTGTGGAACGAAACTTTCATCCCTACATATCTTCCTTTCGAATAAAAAGGGCTCTGCTATTCCTGCAATATTGTTTCCATACTACAACTGGACTCTGTCATTCCTGCTCCTGACTAGTGTAGAGGAAAGTGTGAACCTGGAGGGAGAGTGACTTGGTGAGATGCTGCTCCCATTTGGCCCGTTGGAGCATTCCAGGAGAAGGGAATCTCTGAGGGTGCTAGCTCCCCTACAGCTCCCACACACGTCTCTTCTCTGGTCCTCAAGGCTGTGATGACCACGGTTAGACTCTGTGATGTGGCAGGAGAAGGTTTCTGCTACAGTAGTAGAGACCTGAGGAGATTGCAGAGCTAGGAACTACAGCCCTGCTAAACCTTTTCCATGGGATGCAAACAACATAAGGTTTTCTATCTAATTTTATACTCTTAGCCATAGTTCACATGAGATGGAAGATTTAAACCAGCCAGTGCTATAATATACAGAGGTCTTTAAAGTGTCCAAATTCTGAATCCAGCAACACTCCCAGCACACTACTGGGGTCTCGGCACTGGCCACGGTTGTGATTTAACACACTCCGCTGGTGTTTTGCCAACTGTAAAAAGCCACAACTTGGGCCACACCATTCAACTTCCTGGCTGAAAAATTAATGAACTAGGTAAATATTTATTGCATAGGATTTGCCACAAAAGTAGCTCAGTTTCTGTTTTCTCAGGTAACTGCTTTTCTACCAACTTATCCAATTTTTTGGGAACTTTTGTGATTCTTGTGACCACAGAAGGATAGTTCTTAAGCTGTCTTGTAGCTTTTCACTGATACCTGAATTTTGCAAGGGTAAATGCTGGTGTTTGCACGCGTCAGCTGGCATGATAAACCCAAAGACAGGACTGGTGCATAGCCCTCTCGACTTTCTGTGCAAAAGCATGTTCCACCTTTTGACTTCCGTGATTAAGAAACAAAGCAATGCTTGTTTTAGCTTTATTCACAGTGTTAAGTAGCCAATCCAAAACTAATTTTGCTCTGTTGCATTAGGGGATACTGCATATCAATTAGTAATCTTGGCTTTGGCCAAAAATTTTCACAGGAGCACAGCTTGGTTCAAACAAATGGAAAGAGCTAAGAAAACACTGTCTGAATATGTTTAGTCCAGCTGCAACTCAAAATTCACTACCTGTAGTTTTTTAATGATATTTTCCTTTCTCTGACATTCTCTCAGGTCAGAATTGGGGCATGCAATTAGAAGCAGCAGGGACTACTTCTTACTTACACATTAACCTTTCCAGCACCCCGTGCCTTCTGTTTTTACATGGCACAGTAACAGGTTTTTGCTGATACAAACTGTCTGTTTTGGTAAATGGGCAAGATTTGAGTTCTAGAAGGAAGGTGAGCATCTAATAAGTGACATCATCTAAAATGACTGTTGAATGGGTCTCAGGAAAGGGAGAGTTTTGAAAGGATAGATAATCAAAGAACTGATAAAGTCCACCTGGAAATCATATTATCACCAACAGGCCAATCTTTGTTTTGTTAAGCCTCCTCAAGACTGGGCTGTAAATCCCCCTGGCTGTGCAGAACAGTGCTGTGTAAAACTCTCCAAATTTTGAGGACCATCTCACAGTACCATGTAACGACCACAAGCCTATGTCCACAATGGTACTTATGTGTCTGCCAGGACTGTGTGTGCACCATCAGGCCTTAACAACCTCACCGGAGACCTACATCCCCATCCCTGTCTGTGGGTCCAGGAGCCCCATTGCAACTCAGGCTTGGTCTTGCCTCTGGCCCAGTCTCCTGGATAGACCTTGGATCTGTGTTGTAACCTTGTTTCCAGTCCTGTCTTTGGTCTCTTCTCCTGCTGCTCCCAACTGGCCTCCCCAGATGGATCATGGACGTGGTTTATCACTTGTTTTGTGGGGGAAGCTGTTGATGGACTCTGATACCAGCTCCCATCTCTGCCCGCTAGAGGACAGTGCCGTGGTCAGTGAGGGCACTGGGCACAATGGGGTTGCCCTCAGCTCCTGGCTGATCCCCCTGATGATGTCTACCCATACCCTGTAGGTGGCTGACACCCATAGCATCTAGGACCTGGGTCACACAATCAGTGTAGCTGACAATCCACATATACTGCTGTATGTGTGGAGAGCACATCTAATCTTCACTGGCTTCCACCTGTCCTGCTGCTAGCAGTCTTGCTCTTGAAGACTTGCTGTCTCCCTTCTTCCCTGTCTAAGCTGGTCACATTCTTCTCTATTTGATTTTATTTCTAATGATTTTTTTTCTGCAAAATCTCTGACTGTAAAGTTACCAGGATAGCAGCCCAACCCATGAGAAACCTGTGGGCATGCTGGGGGAAAACAGTTGATAGGACTTGTCATTTGTGCGTACAAGCCGCCTCCCCAACTCTACATTATCTGAGTTGTTCAAAACATGACAGACAGTGATGTTGAAAGGGTAAAATGCTATGATAAAATAATGCACTGCTATTCAAAGAAGCATATTCTACCCTATGGTTCCTCCCCCTGCTCCAAAAGTATGAACATAAATCATGTTGCTGGTTACATTATCACCACGCACTGCAATCAGGCATTCATAAGATTCAAATACACTGAAGTCATCAGCAGTCTTTAAGTTAACACATTCAAGAAGGTCCAAGAAGTATTCTGCAGTACTTGGTTTTCTGGTTTTGCAACATAGTTTGGTCTTTTGGAAATGGGGGTCGGCAGAGAGCAAGCTGAGTTGAAGATAAAAAATTAGCATATTTTAGTATGCTTGAACTAATTCTACAGCCATTTGAACATAATTTTCTACATGCCCCTTTGCCACGATTCAAACTTCACCTCCTGTCACTGATAAAGTCCCTAGTATTCATTCTTAATACGACAGAATGTTGCTGTTATGTAATATTTATAGCAAGCCTTCCTAAACCCTCTAAATTACCTAAAGTATGCAAAAATTCAAGCTATGCATCAAGGACCAAGCACAACAGCTTTCAGTTGTGGGAAAGAGTGAGAAGTTTAACTCTCAGTTTCCTGGATTTGACAAGCTTAATCCTAACCCTGAACATTTGTTTTAATACATTTCTCTGTGTTTTGGGAAATAAAGGAGCACTTGTCTCCGTTGCATGTGCACACAAAACCAACTTCAGTGACTAAAAAGATTTGCTCCTGAACTGTGTTCTTCTTGTCTGGACTCATCAGACTTGTGCAGCAGATGCATGAGCTTCAGATGTCTTAGTCTTTCCCTAGTGTATCCTAAGAGTCCCTGATACACACTGATTCAGTTTTCTAGTCAAGAAGCACTGGACCAGATAAAATAGCTTGAAAATTACCATGAACTCAGAAAATAAGCCTGGCAGGAGCCTTAAGAGTTCCAGCCCTCTGCACAAAAGGAGAATCCAGGCCCCTCCTGATAGTTTGTCTTCTGCTTTATTCTTGATGAGCTCAGTGATGGCAATTGCATCTCCTCCCTGCCTATGTCAGAACATAGGTACTTGCTCCCAGCAGAAACTTTTCGTGGTCTCTGACCTACATCTTCCTTGATATAATCTTGTTTTATTCCTTCTTATCTGATTCACCATGGTTATAGTGACAATTTATTCCTTTTCTCTTTTCATCTTTACTTGAAGGCTATTATTTTGTCTTCTCCTTAATCTTTTCCTTTCTAGGATAAACAAGTCCCATTTTTTAAATCTTTGCTCATAGGTCATGTTTTCTAGATCTCTCTCTGTTGGTCTTCTCTGCCCTATCTCCAGCTGTTCTACATATCAAATACTGAGCTTCTTTACTTGCCTTAGATAGGACAGCCCTGCTAAAACATCCTGGTGTTACCCGTCCTACGTGCATAAGTCACAGCAATGGGGCAGGTGGCATTGAGCAGAATGTATTTGCTTTTTGCAGATAGAGGCTGACAAAGCGATGCTTTTCCTACCACCAGGGTAGTTGACCTAAAGAGAGCTTACAGTAGCAGAAATGTACATGCTTATTTACTGCCTTTCAGTTTTGATCAACTCTAAGCCATAGTTTTGTATGTCTAGCTTAACATTTATAGGCATTTTTATGCATATATATACTTAGAAGTTTGTATATATACATTATATATATGATCACAGACATACACATATCCCAGTATATGTACGTGCAGGTATACATAGTGTTAGATATAGCACACGCAAAAATATCTGCAGCAATTCTTCCTTCACTTCCCTTTGTTAAATGTGGAAGGAAGCACAATCTCATTCATAGTAAAAGAGCCTGTGCAGCACAGAGCAAATGGCACTAGTCAGCAGATTGTTTTTGCCTGGAGGAAATTGGTGAAATTTTATACTAAAGGGCAGGGAACTTTACTGGACCTTTTGATGATCTCCTTCTGTAAAGTCACAGAATCTTATTAGCACAAAGACAATAAAACAGGCTTGTTTAAATAACCCATTACTGTTCGTCTCTTATTCCGACCACATCACCAAATAAATGACTGCTGTGTCTGTTTTTTGATCAATCCTTCTTTGTTTCAGGCGGCCACAGAGGTTTTCCGGATTAACTCCCAAGTAAATTATCTAGCTCCTGCTGAATGGACCACACTGAATAAGGGCACCCACCCAGAAAAATTACATACCTGACAGGGACTGAGAACCCGTTTCTTGTTGAGCAGTACTAAACCCAAGATGCAGACATGTAAATATTAGCCTTGAAAGACATATGAAGTGATCAGAAATTGTGCATGCATAACCTGTTCTTCACTGATATATGGAGGTGGTGAATGAGTAGGTCTTGAGTGGCAAACAGTGAGGGTTTTGGGTTTGGTTTTTTTTTTCAAATTTATCACAATATTTCATGTGAATCAAGTAAAAAAAATGATTAGCTGAGCTGGGCTGAGCTCAGTTGGAGAGACTGGTGTTGCTGAAGGGGACAGCTCTCCTCCCTCTTCCTCCTCTTCCTTCTCCTCTCCTTCTCACCTTCCTCTGACCTCCCAGGGAGCTGATTCAACTGACTAAATCAGCAGAAAACTAAGGGGAAAAGCAGAGGAGGGTTTTGCTGGTTTAATGAGTTGCACTGGATCACCCTGGGGCCATCCAGCTAGACTTGCTCCTCTCAGTCATGCGCTTCTGAGCCAGGGCCTTCTACAGCTTTTGTGCACCACCTTATTACATGCAGAAGTTGGCCAAGGCCTGTGGACACCACCATAAAATGTGTGAAGATTCATCAGCTGCTCCGTTTGCTTATCCATTTGGTAATCTTCCCCTGGAAAGTGCAGCTGAACTTATCTTGGTACCAACAGAGAAGGATGGGCTTTTGGAAGAGGGATTCAGAGCAGAAGTCCAACTTTGCCTTCCTCAATCAGCTTTTAGAGAAACATATGTCCCAGGGAGGCACAGGGAGTACTGGACTAAAATACCCCTTCCCAGCACTAGATGAAGTCTAGTTGTGAGCACTCCTCCTTCCATCCCAGTGATGATATTATCAAAGACTGGGGGGAAAATGATTGGACCCAAAATCCTGAAATACAGATATTTTATCTAAAATAGCTTGCCAAAAAACAAAACAAAACAACAACAACAACAACAACAAAAAAAAAACCAAACACACACACCCCCCCAAAACCCCCAAAGTGAAAACCAAACAAACACCAAGAGAAGATGCATTTTTTAATTGAATTTACCATTAGGAGAAGTGCTTATTCATTGCAGTGATAATATGAAAGTGCATTTCTTTAATTGTGATAAAAAAATAGCAGCTCTAGAAATTATGCTTTGTTATCAATTTTCAGGTCTACTTCATTAATGCTAAATGGAAAAATTACCTTAAAACTATGATATGGATTAAACCCTTTTGTAAACTTTAATAAATAGTGTCAGTAATATTTATTGTATGTTGCTATTTATTGAAAAAATAAAAGATAAAGATTAAAAAAATATCTATATTTACAGAAAAAGCAACCGAAACCCACGGATAATAACCTGGAATATTATTCATTTGTGAAGGCAAGCAAATCTTTACTGCTATGTTTAGACAGCCAAGACTAACCCCCTAATTTTTCACTGAAGACAGAAAAGCACCTAGAAATTAATTTGCCTGTTTAAGTTATGTGGACTTCTCAGGCCCAAATGTGGTATCCTGCTTGGATAAGTCAAGACCATATGTCTTGAAGTCAATTGAATTATTCTGTTAGAAAGGGATAAAAATTAGACCAAAAATTCTGAAAATGGACCTAACAATCTCCTGCTACTGAGGTTTGGCACTGTAACAGAAAGCTTGGAAGTATTTGTGTGTGTGTGTGTGTGTGTGTGTGTTTGTTTGTTATCATTTTTGTGTTATTCTGGAGCTTCCATTTCTATCTTTGGTTGGATTATTTGTATAAAAACAATTGAAACTCACATTTCAGAGCAGAAGAATCTGTTTATGTTCAATGCATACAGAAGACTCCTCCAAAGACCGAATCGTGACATACCTGTATTCATATCCAACCTGTGACCCCACCATGCTCAGTGATAATGCTGCCACCGATTTTAATAGAGCCACATATCTCCTGAAAATTGGGTGGAAGCCAAAACCTACAAAAATCCACCTTTCTGGGCTTTCCTGTATGAATAAGTCTCACTCCAGTGTATGGGACTATACGTCTTCCAATCCATGGTTAAAATCATCACCATTCCCTGTAATATGAACATTACATTAGTGTGCTACTTTACTGTGTTGTTTAGTGGATCTTCAGTCCATGGTACAAAAATGGGTAGTCCTTTAAAGTTCAGCTGTATTTTACTCCATCTTGTTTTACTGTGGGTTGTTTGTTTGTTTTTTTTTTCCTTTAAGAGAGCCAAGGCAACAGCAAAAGAGAAAGATGATTCAGCAGGCTACTGCTGATATCAGCAGAATCGTGGTTCAAAAATGTGAGGCTGGGCAGCAAAACTATTCTTCTTCTTGCATTCCAGAGAGCAAGTTGATTTTCCTCTTCTCCTCGGTGTATAATCTGACAGCAATGAGCAGAATTGATATTCTGAACAGCCAGACCGATACAGATGGTACAGAGACTTCCTGACCCTTCTCCCCTTGCTGAGCCACAGCTGCACTGAATCTTGGCTGAGGTTCTGGCACAGTCAGATCAGTTCTTTCATTGCACATTTCTTTTCCACGCTCCTTGAATTTCTGGATTCAAAACACCATAATATCGAGTAAAAGACATCTTTTTTCTCCAGTCTTTTGATTTTCCAGGACGGAAGTAGAAGCAGGAAAGTTAAAAACTTTGCAAACTTGCAAAACGTGTTTCAGGAGATGCCAGATTTCCTCCATTTCTAATGATGCAATTCAAAGAGGGCAGTTTTCAAGTCTTGAGTTTATATAGGAGGTGATATTGTCCCATTAAGATAACATCCTCTTCATGAGGTGCCACCCTGGGCAGAGACAGACCCTCAAGCACTGGCATCACAGAATAGTAGTAGTTTCACCTCTGTGAAGCTCTGGGACCCCGGGTCAACCCAGAATGAGCAGAATGTACCCCTAGTACTTTCCATACTGTTAAAAACAAACTTTGGTTTATATGCCAATGAAGTTCATAATGTCAGTTTTGCCACTGGCAGAATATGTTCTGTGTCCACATAATCCCTCCTGCAGCCTTGCTTTCTGCAAAATAGCTCTGCACAACAAGTAAAAAGAGAACGCTTCCTACAGCTTTTGAACCAGAGGTATTGTGAAAAAGCATTTTGTATTGTATTGAGAGCTCAGGCCAGGAACAAGCAATGGCTTTTTTTAGTGGTGTGCCATGGGACCGCTCAGCTAGCAGAAGTGTGTCCTCAGGACCTGCTGACATGTCTGGAAAGAAGGGGCAGTGTGGCTCTTCTTCTACAGAGTCAGTGATATATCACAGCCCCACACAAAGTTAACATCACCGTACCCGGTACTGTAAATTTTTGTGCTGATGTGAAACTTCTTTTCTAGGGATTGGCACTTGGTGCAACTACTTTCATGAAAAAGTCAAATGCCAAAATCTTTTCTCCTACAGCAAGCAAGTGCTTACCTATGTTTTGGATTCTTCTTTTCTTTCACATAAACCAGCTTGAAAACATCAAATTTAAAGAAGAAGAAGAAGAAGAAGCAAAACACTTCTTGAAAACATATTTTCACAAATTGCACTGCAGAGCATAAAAATGCCTTTACAGAAATGTACACAAAGTTCATCGCTCAGGAAAACTATTATTCCTAACTGTTACTGCTCACTCTGGGGCATCTGTCCTTTAGTTTATACCTGCATCTGTCTTAGAGATATGATCCTAACAAATATTATTCACTCCTACATGCTCTGGATGAAATCCTATTCTCTCCGACATCAATGGCAAAATATCCTTCAGTGCAGCCAAAATTTTTTTCTGTAATTATAACTACAGTTTATTCTCTGTCTCTAGTGTAAGTTTCTCTCTGCATGACGCTGGCATACTCCTTCCATCTGGCTCCTAAAAGATTAAATTTCCTACTTGTTTTTACAAATGTATAGCCAATGGTTTCCAGAACTTCATTCCTAGAACACTGACTTGCACACAATTTGTCAAAACTTAGTTAAAACATTCAATGTCCCCACTGGCCTAAGGATGATAAATGGGATGTCTGTTCCTCATATTTCTTTCCTTAGGAACCTCTAGAAAGTCCATTTATATGAACTGAAATCCACTATCAGAGACTAACCAAGAGAAACTTGTCTGGTAAGTGATACTTCTGTGCATTTGCTGATGTAGTCAATTAAAGTAATAACCTAATATCCGTGAGCTGGCACCATTTCAAAATACTTCCCTAGTCTGTTCCCATGTACGACTGACTAAGGAATCTGGATGCAAGACTGACATGAACATTACAGATGTTTTTTCTACATAACTGGCAGAGACACATTTAATCATTGCAGATTAAAACTATAAGGCAACCAATGATTAACTGCACCCCAAACATAACAGGATCTGGTTTTGACATATCCCTGCTACATGTCATGCAGACACTGAGTGGCCTTAGGTTTTTGCTCAGAGGCAACAATTATAAATGCAGACAGCACAGAGATTACTTCAGCTGCTGCCCTGTGCCTGTTTACGAGCAGTATAGCGTGCTGCTGAAAGAATGACACTTGAATGATACTATAGCGGTGAATAACATTTGCTTTATCTCCATTACAGCCCTGCTGTAAGGATGTTTTAAAGGAAAAAAAAAAATCATTCTTACGATGTGATTTGTTGGATTCAGACTGGAATTTGTGCCACCAGCTCTCTAGCTTCATTCCTTCATGCTTCATCTGCCCAATTATCAAATCCCCTGTTGTACAAAGACACAATTCAGCTGTTCTGAGGGCTTAACTGTGCCCTCAGATACGGGGATGTGCAGTGCTCTGCATCTTGTAACATCAAAATGCACAGCATCCGGTTTTCACTGGGTATGCAGAAATGCATCCACATCTGAACGCTGAAGTAAACAAGTAAACACAATCCTAAAGATCAGTTAAGGAGACAAACACGCGTTCAGATGCAATGAACTGCTGACCTTGTCAAACCAGGAACATTCACCAAAACAATACTGAAACATGAACACTGGGAAAACCGATGCTCTGATTTACTTGCACTGTCCTCCAAGAGTAGATAGTCTGGATGTGCAAGAGCACTGTAAACTAGACTTTTATCCAGCTTGCTGAATACCTGACATTCTCTTTCATTTTGGGTAACCCTTTACTCTGAAAGATTTATGTCATGGTCTTACTTCCACATCAACTATCTCCCTGTCAGTTCATTTCCCTGATTATCAGTCACTTCTGAGAAAATCTCCATGATCTGAGATGTTTTATGTGTGCTTACAGCTTTTATGTCCTTTGTTATAAATGAGGACTCTTCTGTGCTGGAATGACCAGCGTGCTGACACCAAAGAAATGTTTGAAGAGAAATACTGCACAAAAAGAGGATGCAGGCAGAACTTCATTCCAGGATGACACACCAAAACCTGCTTTTGGCCAGTACTGAGCCACGGTTTTGTTCACTATTTCCAGAGGTTTATGGTGAATCGCACCTTTTTCTATGCAAAATAATAGAGGTATCCTTATAGTTCACATCACCCACAGAAATGTGATTGAGGCCAGTTGAAGGATATTTTCTGGACTTGGGAAAGGAAAGAACAGTATCAGTCCTACTTTCTGTCATAAGAGAGCCCCACATAGCATAACCAGTGCTAGCTGGCACCCATGGCAGTGACATGGATCACTTGACAGTCAAGGGCTGAGTGACAGCTGAGAAAGAGTGGTCATCTGTCCCCGTTGGTACCTCCTTCAAGAGATCCATGCTGATGAGGAAGGGAATACTTCAGTGCCCTGGCTTTGCCTCTGTAGGCAGGCATGTGGTTTGTTTCATGGTGCCGAGGACGGTTTCCACCCCGTCTCCTTTAGGCACCTGCAATTCCAAGAAAATGGAGACACAGCCTCTCCCCCAGCTTTTCAGTGAACAAGAGACAAGAGCCCCCAGGGAGCCATTCAGAGCACTTACATTACAATTCTGCAATAGCCTGTAATAGGCAACGTGTGTCCTTCTGCCACGTGCACATATTTCCCCTGAAGGAACTAACTATGGAGAAAAAGCTCATGAATGTTAAAGATGGGAACATGTGGCTATCAACAAGTAAAGAGAGGACTTCATTCCTTGCAGCTTCTTCAGTGCTTTGAAGCACTTCACCCTACAAAATGTTATAATAAAGCAAAGTTAAGAAATGGGGACAAAAAGATTCAAAGGCTTCCTCTCCCTGATGAAACTGTTAGGCTTTTGTAGCATGTTTAGCTGGGGAGTACACAAGCAGACCAATTCTTTAAAAGCAACCTTCATTTTTACTGACAGCCTGAGCTGTCAGAATTCATTACGCATACAGGTAAAATCAAAATGCAGATCTCTGGAGGAGTAAATACCTACGCAGCCAAGGTGCTGCTTTGCTATGATTACTACTCAAAAATATGCCAGATAAGAGTTCATGGAAAAGCTCACATTAAAACAATAAATGAAAAATAATGGCCATGTGGCACTGAAACCTTCTTAAAAGGCTGCATGAAAGACTTTAGAATTTCAGAAGCACTGAGTTTTCCCTTGGAGCATAGCGAGAGGTTGCTAGGCTCCTGAGAGAATAAATAAAATGGAGATGTTCATTTTTCATTCTCAGTAAAATATTGATGAAGCACCTTTGTCAAAATCTATTTGGCAAACTGCATGGTGTATCTTGAATTACTGCATTTTATGTTTCTGGACACGAAGAACATCATCTTTCAAGATGCTCCAAAATAATAGTTGTAGTGAAACAAGAATATTGAATTTTGGTTTATTACAATCCACTAGGTAATAAAACTGTCAGTGTTACGTTTGGACAATTTTACTGAGTGAAATAATACTCATAAAGGTCAGTGGTTTTCACACTGTTTCTTAGATGCTCACTGACCATTTTCTGTTTTTACCAGAGTTTTTGGCTTCATTGCCATAAAAATAATTTCCTTGAGAGCTGCAGACCTATAAACATGTATTTTCTGTTTGTATTAGTAGGACTGACCAGTAGGTGAATGTCCCAGACAAAGACTAATGAATCTTTTTAAAAAAAAAAACAAACAAAAAAACTTGCATCGGTTCAGAGTGGTGCAAGTACACTAATGATTGAATTGTACCTGTATTTGATGAACACAAGGTAGGTAAGTAGAGCAGAGAGGCGATTCCCCTCTATGGAGAGAAGAAAGCAGAACCAGAAAAAAAAATCATTTAAGACTTACAAGATGCGCAGATACAGAGGAACTCCACCTGTATCCCCATGCAGCACTGCCACCACATATGTACATATAAATACACATACAGGCATATGTCCATTAGCAAAGATCATTGCTCTCATTGCATTTCCCTGGTAAAAGGAAGACAAAGAGCTTCCCACCTTCAGACCAGCCTTTACAAGCCCCTGGGCTGCAACCTGGCTTAGAGCTCGGGAAACTCCAGCAGGCCGAAAGGTTTAGTGAGCCGCGTGCCTGCCGGTCCCAGTCATTTCTGCGTTTGCTCTCTCCTTCCCTCAAGGCTCAGACACAAGGAGTCCCGGGGACTTGTGCACCAAAGCCCTTTGTGCAAGTCTCACCCCAGCACGGCTCACAGGTCGCTGTTCGCAGCAGGCTGCGGGTCGGTGGAGTCAGACGGTCTGATCTGGGGCCCTGGCTGGGAGGCAAAAGCGCTGTGAATAGAAGAATAGGAACGTGCTCCTTCGCAATTAGGTGTTTGTATGAAGAATAACCTCGCTTGTGAGAATGATCATGAATAGTGAATAAAAGGAGGTATGAACACGATCACGCTGAACAGCTGCTCGGAACTGGAACAAATGTTGGCGAATACTCATTTGCAGTATTCTTCTAGCTCTGGATTTTCTTTTCTCCCCTCAGACATGGTCTCTACTTGAGTGGCTTAGCAAAATAAAGACAGATGGCAATGGATTATCTCTAACACTTCATTAATTGCAGTGCAGCCATTACAGTGTTTCTAAAGCACTCACTAGAGCTTTGCCTGATGATTTCCTTTTAACCAAGTCGCATGCCACTTACTGAGCAGGGACCTAATAAGAAATTGTGACTTATTAAATAAGTATGCCTATGTTAGCCATAACAGCATATAAATACATTAGTAAATTTCATGTCTGAATATATTGCATATTCAAGAGAACTTTTTCAGTGTAAAATAAGAAGCAACAAATTTTTGCAGAGGCATGGCTGCCTTATACTGCCTTGCAGTCATGGCATAGATAGTGAACGGAATCAAGCCAGATTTTAGAGCCTAATTCACTCTGATGTCATTCAGCTTTCAAAATTAGGAGCCTAATTTCCTTTTTCAAAATTGGCTTAGGCACATGCAGCCAAACTGAGAGATGATTCAAAGCCTAAAGATGCAGATAACACAGAGTGAAATTACTAATGCGACCAGGTACTTAGTTCTAATGACCTCAGAGGCTATCTGGAAATCTCTTGGATATATTTCCTTCTGTTTTATAAAAATGTGATTCATCCAACCCTGGAATAGAAGTAATAGCAGGTGACTTAAGTAACCCACCACCCTCACACATGAGGATAAGCAACAGCACATGGCTCATATGTCCTTAACTCTCTTTTAGATAAGCAGTAGGTTGAAATATGTGAAGAAAACATCTGCTGAACAATTTTGAATAATCTCGTTTAAAAAAACCAAAGATAATATGCAGAAAAGGAAAGTACTATGATCATAAAGGATCTCCCAATTCTGATAGAGAGCAGCTTTAGGTAGTAACTGATAGGCAGTTACTTAAAACACTGTCACATTTCCTTCTTTTTCTTAACAGTCACAAGGAGTTCATGTACCTTGTCACTACACATCAGACAGGAATTCTGCAACACCAACATTCACAATTCCATAGTGTTATCAAAGTTCACAGACATTCATCCAGTGAAAAGCTGGCTGTCGCCGGCAGCTGCACAGCCAGTACAGTTTGCATGGCCAAAGAGAGGAGGATATTTGCAATGTTCAGAAGGATGAGAACTGTGTGTCGTGTGGATGCATTTAGACAGGAAGGAGCTAGGGAAATGAGAGATGGAGAAAGGGTTTAAGCAAGTGAGAGGTGAAATGGGATCACTAACATGAATTGTTTCTGAGGAGGATGCTCCCTTTGCACTCTGATCCCTGAGGAGATGCTGGTGGCCCAGGCCAGCTAGAGACACTGTGAAGGTCCAGCACCACATGCATCATGTCCTCATGGTTCACTCAGCCAAAACCTGCCTTGCTGTCCTGGTCTCCTTCCCCAGGCTCTTGCAGGCAGCAGATCCCATGGCACAGTAATAGTCAGTGCCCAGACCCCACCGGCAATAAATTGCCTTGCCCATGCATATAGGACACTGTCCCCATCCCTCTTCCAGAGGGAGCAGCAGCTCTTTTCCCTGTACTACCCTAAACAAATTTCCATCCCTTCCCTCCCTTTCCAAGGTGGCACCACTCCACCAAACTCAACATAGGCTAAAGAGAAACTGGTCATCCTGCCGAGTGGGATCTTTGGGTTTATAAGCAGCCACAGCAGACAGAGGTATTACCTCTGCTTATGAAACAATAAAGTCCACCACTGGAACAGTTGGACCCTGGTTTCACAAAGGAAATGGCAAATAAAAGGGCAGGTCAGAAAAAGCAACAAAAATAATTTGTGTTCTGAAAAGTCTGACTTAGATACTGAAATCTGAGGTGCTTAGCCTTGATTTGGCTAAGCACTAATAGCCTTAGTTTAGCTAAGCAATAATTCAGTCACAGTGCCAACATAAGGAAAAAGATTACGGACTGTGGCTGGCTTTTTAATTTTGGAAAGAGAGAAGAAAACAGAAGAAAGGGGAAGTAAATAATTTTTTTTAAAAAAGCAGATGAAATAGAAGCAGAAGCTAAACAAAATCAAACCAGAAATAGCAGATTCCCAGCAGCAAGGGTGGATAATTAGCCACAGTTTGCCATTGTATGTGGTGAAGACATTATAAGTCTTTACATCAAGGCTGGATCTGTTCTCCTCTATCCAAACAGAAGTTTCGGTCTTTACGCAGAAATCACTGAGGTATTCTCTGACATGCATTGTCCTGAATGTTGGACCACATGATTTTTACATTTCTTTCTGGTCTGTCAGACTATTTATGGACTACATGATCTTCATATACCAGGTTGGTGTCAAAATGCAAGCAATGCCACGTTGACTTATAGTTCTACTTTTGTTGTTATTTACTAAGAGGGTTCCCAAGAGCCTGAGTAAGTGCCAGTCTCCCCTCGGGTTCCCCCCAGCTGAGTTAGAGGATGAAACGCAGCTGTGCCTCCGAGGGGGTGTTGCAATGCCCACTGTCCCCTGCCTCCCCAAGAGGAATCACCTGCCCTGCGCTGGACATCGCAGCTCAGCCTGCAGTGCATGAGAAGTGCCGGCTGCCTCGGGTGGGATTCAGGACAGGCAGCACACCGAGTGGGGAGATACCTACACCAGCTCTCAGAAAATGCTGAGACACGGATGTTTATTCCTCCCTCTGTTTGGTCGTTGCAAGGGAGTAACCGATGCTACCTCTGGACTCACAGATCAAAACCTGCTCTTAAATTAGGCGGCACGGTGTTGCTTTCAAAACTGAGCCAGGCTCACCCTTGCCTTTTAAATGAAGGGGCTGACAGCTCTGCTCATCAGCAGCAATTACTCGTCAGAGAGCACTTGGCCAAACACGAGTCTTCCTCAGAACCTGGAACACGGGTTCAAACTCAGTCTGTTCTAGACAACAGGTAACACTGTGAATGTGAGCACTTTCCAGACCTTGCACTGAAAACATGGTGTCAAAAGTCTTACTGGACCATGAAAAGGAAAATTAGCTGGAAACAGATAAAGTTTGGCTTTTGATTCCAATGGGAGTATAGAATTAGATAGATAATTTAGCTTTTTAAAGTACATGTATAGAACAAATACATCAGCGTTCCCTTCCTAATGGGCTATTATTATTTTTATCATGTTTTTTTCTTTAATCTAGGACTTCTCATACATCAGGTACTCTCTATCATTGTGTTCAAATCACATCTTAAAAGTCCTATTTCAAATGGCTTATTAACTTATAACAATGTATTTGTACCTCTTTAGTTTTAATTGTGCATACGCAATTTTTGCAAAGTGTTCTTAAGGTAGGACACCAACTAACCACATGTTTTGAAAAGATTGAGTAACAATGGTAAATAGCAATAATTATTTCTGCCGGTGCTGGGAAAAGTGTGAGGGTTAACAACTTATTCAGAACAGGGACACACAAGTCTAATTTTGTAGCAGCACAAGACTACTTTTCTGAGGTTAGTGTTCAGAGGTTGGTCTCATGCTGATCTTTTGATGGAAAGATTCTTTTTTGATTTATGGCTGAACAGGCACAAAGAAAGCATGTGCACAGTAACTGTCCACAGAAATTCAAGGGAGCTCTTTAAAAATAATTTTTAGGAGTTTTAGGGGGTAAAGTTAGGACCAACTACGTTAGAGACTCTGTACCATTCTTTCCTCTTTAATTTTCAAGCAATATAGGAGTATAGGAATTGTTATACCGGAAAAGAGGTCCAGTAGTCTCAATGACTACCCAGCAGATGTTTCAATGTAAGACATAAAAATGTCTCAGTAAGTGCAGATGGGGTAGTTGTCCCTCATTATTATGTCTCCTCCTGATTCAGTAAAGATTAGCCTATGCATGAGATATTCCAGCTATTTCACAAAACTGTTGTCATTCTTTATAATCACTTTAAAATCTTTTTTTCAAGCCTTGATTTCATTGTCTTTCTGTTGTAGTGAGTTCCACTTTGCAGGTCGGTTGTTCCACCACTCTTTTCTGAACTTGCTCTTTTCCTCTTCCCAGTACTGTTCATTGTACTTTAGATGGGGCTGCACACTTGGTTACAGCATTATAACTTCTGCAGGGTTTATCACCCCATTCTTATCTCTGCGGCATATCCTGTCTTTTATTGACTGCATTCAGCAGAGCCTTAATGGCGCTATGATGAGAACCTGGCCTCTTTGCTGAGCTGATAAGGTTAATTGAGAATTCTCTAATGTCTGGGTAGTTCATACTTTTCTCTTCAACAGGCATGACTTTACATTGCTTAACACTGAAATTCACTTGCCATCATTCATCTGGATAACCGAGGTCTGAAGTCCTCCTCATCCCTCTGGTTCTTTGACTCATCTTTTCCCCAGTGATCACTCCTCCCTCAAAGTCATATATACATATATATAATAAACACTAAATAACTAAACAAGCTGATGTATCATATCCTAATCTTAACTACTCTCTTTATCACTGCTTCTCCACCTGCTCTTCTTCTTGAAAACAGGCCACGGGAGGCAATAGAAGACTGCAGCCAGCTTTGCTGGGGACGGTGCTGAGACACCAGCACTTCACAGCCACTTCAAAGCAAGGCACTCTGCAAGTAGCCAACGACGAGCAACACAGGCTACAAGTAAGGTAAGGTGCTACCTATTATCAAAATATGCTATTTTACAGCATCATTATGTCTCCAGTTTACACCATAAGTATTGACAAATTAGCAAAACAAATCCATGCACTCCTATGGATCCATTCAGGTGCTTTGGAGGGTTTGAAGTGTGGAATTGAGGTTAATAATATTATATGGTGTCCACATCCATCTGATTTGATAAAATGCGAGGAAGCAGTGTAATAGAAACTTTATTTAAGTCACTGCTATGATGGTATTTCAGTCTTTATCGGACTTTTCATAACAATAAAAAATGCATCATCATATTTCTCACAGCACTGAAACTTTACTGGTATTTTGTAAGGCTTACAGTTTCTGTTAAAGTATAAACCAGCTCATATTTCCCTCTTACCTAATGCTGACCTTAAACTGTATTTTGCACTATTGAACAGAGGGAGTGTTTCCTGTAAGACTTGGGAAACCTACAAGAACTTGGGAAATCTATCTTTAATCTTTCACATGGAATAAAGATCCTAGGAATCATAGCAGATAGTCTGACATCGAAATTCAGCTGCCTGAGGAACACCTCTCATTTTCCAGAACAAATAGGCAGTCAGAAATATACCAGCTATGATTCTGATCAAGTTTGTTAAAGCTAAAAATAAGTCTTTACAGAAAAGTCACTAATAAAGCTATTGCTGAGCTACTCTTACAAAGGATGAGGGGGAAATGTTTAACAAAAAATGCTCTGATAGATTTCATGCAACAGACAAACACTCATTAAACTTTTTTTGGGGTACATCAAAGTTGAGTTAACCCCCTGTTATTTTTAAGCTTTTTGCAAACAAGGACACTTTCTGCTTTCATCCTACCCTTTTTCAAGATGCATGATTACACTGGAGGAGAGCTACACACAGGAGCTACAGATTCACTGGAGGAAGAGAAGTGGGTTCTCCCAGGAGTTTCAATCAATTCTTCACATTACAGTTGTGATAAACTCCAGGCGCATTTAGAAAATGTTGGCACTGTATTAATTCCAGTGACTGGACTGTTTGGGTTTGTAATGGATCGTCAGTGCTGGAGATGCAGAAGCGGTAGCTGGTCTGGGTAGTGTTTTGTACTGAGCTTTAGATCAGAACGAGTGACTGACTCACACTGAGTTTACTCCTGCTTTCTTTGGTAGGGCAGCCTTAATTTTCATCTGAATGACCTTAAAGCAGCGAGCTGAGGAGGCCGGGCCTGTCCCTTGATGTAAGGAGTGAATTCGGGGCAGCCAACCCTGATTCTCACTCCTGCCTTCTCCTGCCTTTGCAGTCTGGCACCTGGGTCCTTTCAGCGTGCACGCAGTGACCGAGCTGTGAAGTACTTAATTGGTGTAATACTGTCTGGCAATGCTGGAAAAGGGGATGAATCTGTCGGGGACATCTCAACACAGAATCTTTTCAAAATACCAAATGACCCATACTAACAGATTGAGTTTATTGCAATATTTTATTAAGACAAAAGAATGAAGAATGGTCTTCCTGTTCTGGGAAACTGCTGAGTGTTTAAAAACCAATTTTCACTCCCAAACCAGGTCAAACAGTCAATACAGAAAATTTCCTCAACTTGGTGACCATTAATAATAAGAAAGAATAGAAATTATTGAAACGTTTCAGCATAAAAGTGTTTCTTTTTTGTTTGAACATTTTATAATTCTTTTTTCTTTCCTACAAGTTAAATCAATTTGCTTAAATAACAGCCATTGCAACATGAACAGTTTGAATTTTTTGGTTTGAAAATAGAATTCATCTTGATGAATTCAGAACATTTTTACAAAACCAAACCCCAAATAAGAAATTCATTAAAATCAGTCCTTTTTTACAAATACACTTGAGTCTTCAGAGTAAAAGCTTTTGATAAAAAATAAATCCAATTTCTCTTTGTTCTCTGAGTAAGAGTGAAACTCACTCTTTCTCACATCTTTCTTTTGCAAATATCAGAGAGCTCCAACTTTTATAACAACATGATTAAGTCTGTTAGTTTTCATTTGCATAAATATTTTAGCAACTGCAATAGACTTCAGCATCAATGTTTTTATCTCAGCATAGGAACAACTCGTCCTTGGGAATCTCTTTTCCTCATTTTTATAAGCTTGTATAGATATGCTTAAACCAGACACAGTAAGGAAATGTGCCGCCAGTGCGTTTCATGACCGTAGCAGTTTTACTACTATCACATTTGATTAGGCTGCTTTATTCATTCCAGTTATCTTCTTCAAGGTCAAAAAATCCGTCCTGCAACAGCTGTTTTCAGTGTACTTTTCCTGTACACTAACCCATACCCTCCCAATAGCACCAGGTCAAATAAAGCGATTAACCGTTCATAAACAAAATGGTGATGTATTATAGCCACGGAAAGAAAAAGAAGTGGCTACTTCCTGTAAATGCAAAGAGATGTGATTTTCAATAAAGTGAAGGGAAAAATGGCACTGTTCCCAATTTTTCAAGGCTGTACATATAAGGATCCATTTATCACCTCAGTGACAGAAGTTCTGGAACTCCTGTCATTAATGCTGAAGCAAAACACATTTGAATGTCATGTCAATAAATCATTTGCCAAAGAGAGGGTTGAAGGATTTTACAGTTGTTAATCTGGCTGGTCTGGGAATAGAATTTACACACCATTTTCATTCATTACTGGGAACAAAATAAATCCAGATTATTGCAATCATAGAATAAAAGAGGGAGCCTCCGTTTCAAAGGCTATTAAAAATGCAGAATATATACAAAATAACATTTTTTAATATGAGAAACATAATATATTTTGTTAAGAAGTGATGTGTTTGCTTCTCTTATTCTGATACACAACATAAAAAGTGTGAAAAACCCAATTGTTTGCCAATTACTTAACAGAAAACTGAATACCTTTTTTTTTTCTCTCCCAGAAATTGATTGTACTGTGCTTTGTCACAAATCAGGCAAAACAAATGGGCACTGAAGCACAATCTGAAAATGAGCTAATCAGAGTTATTCTGGGCAAAGGACAGGGAAGCATTGCAGACTTGCAAGCCTGTAAAGTCAACATCTGTCAGCAGTTCACTCTCTCCTATGAAATGGAGGTCAAACATCAGCATCTCTCCTGCCTGTAATTGTGTCAGTCAATCAAGAAGGGCATATGTGATGGGATCTCTCAGGCAACCACAACCTGGCTGTTTAGTCATTGCTATATTAGTTTATGCTCCATTTACGTCTTTCAGTGGATGTAATACAACTTTATACAGTGGAAGGCATCATCAAAGCAATAAGGTGGAAGCCAAAATAGCTTCTTCAACAAACATTTGTATAACACTTGCATTCATTGTTATTCTAAAATAACAATCATCCCAATCTTCAAAATGTGAGAGATGCAAAATCCTTCCCCACCACCTTAACCAAGTTCATCTCCTGTATTTTTGGAGTCCGGGAAAGTTTGAGCAAAACAAGAGTTGTTCACACAGATGTTTTCAATTTTGAGATACATCATGTTTTTAATGAATTAAATAAGACAGTAAACAAGTAACCACCAGAATGGAGGCATGGTGGGCAGAGAAAAGGAGGAAGAATGTATGAATGCCTGTAGAGCAATGCTGTGGTTGCACAGCAGTGGTGGTGAGCAGTACATCATGCCATCTACAAAACTCTTGAACAGTTCCACTTTTTCCCAACCTTGCACCAAGGATTAGGATGTTAGTGAAAGCATAAGTGTGCATATACCTCCCAGTGGAGAAAGAGAGAGGAGGCCACTATACCATAGGGGCCCCATGAATTGTGATATTTGCAATGTAGGTATTGGAGACGCTCAGTGCTTTTATGTCAGCCCTCTTCTAAGGCAAAACACCAAGACAGGATATTGGTTTTGAATTAACATATGATACTGTAAATGTACAGAATACCATAGAGCTGTAGGGTAATATAGATGAGTGATATATGCCAGCTTTATAAAGACAAAGTTTTGGGAAAAAAGCGGGTTCCCCAAAGTTAGCATATTAAACTCAATTATGTAGCTCAATTGTTTTCAGAAGACTAAAACTTTGGACCAGATAAATGGTTTCTGAATATTTATGAGTAGTCTTAATGTACAGAGGAATAGATCAGGACTAGAGAAATATCAGAGAACCAGCCAAACCTTTATGAGCCATGCTACTTCCACCCAAGGCTTTCACAGAAGGAAAGTGTCCACCCTAGAGAAAGCAACACGACTCTCAGAGGCTGAATAGGATTTCATGAATGAGCAAGGACTGCTGATCCCCAGAGCAGGGATGAGCTGCTGGAAGACATGCAATGCCTCCTAGAGCATCTGGAGCTACTGAAGAGCCTGCAGAGCTTCCACCCCTCTTGGATTGTGCTCTTTGCTCTTCATGCACACATGTAAAGCTTGGTTGGCCATGGCAGGTAACAAACTTGACACCTCACTTGTCAGTGATCCCAGAATTATTGAAAGAAGAGATTTCTCCTCTTGGAGTCGACAGCTTCTTGGGCTTAGTTTCTCCTCCCTGTTAAGTAGGGCAGAGTTTCATCACAGTTAAGTTCATAGGATGTGGGGAAATTATCAGTGCAGAAGGTATTTTAAAAATAAGGCCTCATTAATTACTAACTCATGAGATCTTCAGATAGGGGAGTATGTCAGAATGGCTTACTGAAGAGACATCTCATAAATAGACATTATATTGTACATATTAATTACTTTATTGGTATACTATTTTTATTAAGAGACCATATGAGAGAACAATGATTCTTGAGGGGACAATTAAATGGGAGGTAAGTTGTTACCAGATTTAATAGACTGTGTTTAACATACCTTTGATAGCAAAACATGCTTGAAAAACGTAGTGAGAAGTTCTGCAGATTTCTTAGTACGTCTTCTGCCACGGAGACCACTGAAAATTTCCTGTTGTGTTGTGCAGAGATTAGACTGTACCTAACAGTCCTAATTGAAACTTCAGTTACACACTTGCAACATGAAAGGCTATGGTAGAATTTCACAAATATAGCAAGGAGCACATCTATTCTTCAGCAGCAACAAGATTTAACTTGCACTATCCGGAAGATTTGGAGATGCCTAATTCTGGACAAGTAAAGATTTTTTTTTTTTTGTTGAGGTGTACACAATGAGATTACCTTCTTGAATAGATTGGCATAAGGTGGAGTTCATTAATTCGCCTGAAATTATAGGCAGTTTCCCTTTGAGTTACGTGTTATAGTAAAGAAAATTCTGAGAAAAGCTGTCACATTTAAAATGTACATTTGCTCTCCTTTAGCTCTGCCTAGCAACACAAGTGCCCAGTCAGTCATTTCACGCTGCTGGTAGCAGGAGCTGAAAGGGAAATGTTAATTAAGCAATTAGGTCTGGGGAGTGAAGACTTGTTGAGGAGACCTTGAGGAGGTATACAAGGTCTGGGTGTATATCCATGGAAGTCCAAGAGACAGAAGGTCGATGTGTAGGAAAGCTATGGAAGTGGAGCTAGGTCCTGCTGTTGGCCCCTGGCTCACCTGATGGCCTTCCCGCAAGCGACAAGCAGATCGAAGGCACGACGGATGCAATGGCAGGCAGCCCTGGGAAGACACGGAGCATTTTAGAAGGACCTAGATTTAGCTAAAAGCTTTTTTTAAAGACACTTAGTACGATGCTTCTCACCCAGCTATAATGGCCTTTATCAGGCAGGTGTTCACAGCTGAGGTTTTCATTTTAGGCTCTTTGTTAAAAAAAAAAGAGGGAAATAGGCAGTCTTAGGTGGCAGTTCATCTGACCTGTTTTAATGTATTGCTGAGGAGGGTGTGGATTGTCCAGAAGTGGATATTTCTGGTCAAATGAATTTGTCAAATGAAACATGCCTTTATTTTCAGCTTTGGGAAGAAGAGACCCCAGCGTGGATGAGCGTGGATGGCTGTGGGTTGTGGTATTTGGTTTAGTTGTTCTGACCATTATTTAAGCCTGTGCAGAGTAGTGCACTAATATTATATTTAATGATGACAGAGAGTGTCAGATTCCCCGTGTGTTCTGCACAGATGGTCCACAGTAACCCTGATTGTATTTACCGTGCACAGAGAGACCATTTGTACCGCACATATGCAGGAGATTTGAAGCCTTCCAGAAACATCAGACTCATCGCATGCATGGTGAAAAGTTGATCCTCACATAGCAGGAAACCTGTGATGAAGAAACAATTCAGGCTTGGTTCTTTGTTATCTGTAAATCCCAGGCAAATGTACACATTCCTCAAATGCCACCATACAGCTCTTCCAGAGAGCCAAGGGGAGGTATGTGGGGAAATCCAGACGCTAGATAGCATGACCATTACCATCATTAGGAGAGCAATCCCTCAAAGGGATCAGTGAGCTAAACTACCATGACGGCAGACACTTGGTGTAGCAGAGCTGTGGACGGCTGTGTCATTGCAGGAAAAATACTTGGAGGGTTGATTTAATCCAGGCTCCTAACAAAGAATAAGCTGGAAAGTCATGTAGGAATCCTGTACAAGGCTGAAATTTCACCTCATGTTTGTCTCTAAAATATCATGTCTTTAGAAAGATCTGCCGTTATCATTAAATTTAAATATCTTTTCTGTTCGCTAATCAATTTTTAGGGCCTAAATCTGGCTGCTTTTCCTCAGTTCAGCTAATATTTTGCATCAGTTCCGAGAAAAAAAAAAGCCAGGAACTATATTTTATATACAGTGCTACTATTTTAACTTCATAGTTCAAAAGAAGAACTATTTCTTTGCAAAATGACACTTTCTCCTCATCTTTTGACTGGCTACAACTGATATTACACCACCAGAAGATTTTTTCCTACAATTTTGTGCAGTTTGGACAATGTATATAGTGGTTAAATCAGCGTGGGGCTCCCTGACACTATAGACTTGTTCCTGTTTAAATTACACCCAAATCGGGTATTCTGGGCTATCAGGTGTGGTATGACATGCTAATGTAAGACTGTAAGATATTAGTCAGATCTTCTCTGAAATTCTACATGCTGTTTTGGTGAACTACTAGAAGACTAGAGCTTTAAAACTAGTCTATTGAATTAAAGCAATGCAAGCTTGTTCATCCTAAAGCCAGTCATACACTTAAGTGAATTTTGCCCATGTGTATGACTAGATTTAGTAATGAGAGGTAAAGGAATCCTCACTCACCAGCTAATGGGTTGGGATGCTCTTTCTGGACCTGAAAAGCCTGAGTTCTATGTTTTCTCCTGGTATAAGAGCACTTCAGGAGACTGCTTTAACTACCACACTAGAGAATACTATGTGGTGCGTGAAGAAAATTGTTAAGGCAGGGTTAGGTTTTGTGTGAAGTCCTTAAAGACTTACTGAAATCAGGCAAAAAACTCTTCTACAGTCAGGAAAGTGGGCTTTGGCTTGCCTGAAGAAGAGGGAACAGAAATCAAATTTCCCACTTTATTCTGTGAATGGTTCTCAGAGCTACCTCTGTATTTTCTATTACTTGCAGTTGTTACAGTTGCCCCGATTGAAAAGGAAATGTTATAATTTTGGGGTGCTTGCTCCTCTTTGTTAAAATAGGGAAAAGTATGTTCTCATTTTGGTTCAAAATGTTCTTTTTACTTATTTGATTTAAGAGTGCCAAAAATTTAACCAAACTTAGTCAAGGAAACAAGAAAAATTGATTATCCATTCAATCCTCTAAATGGAAAAAATGAAAGAAAAAACCTTAAGAGTTATTTTATGATGGAGCTTTACACGAGATTTACACGAGACTGTATGATGTGCTCGCGACAGCAGTGGCCTTGCATGGAATGGTCAAAGTGGGTCTTCACATTCCCATTTTTCTTTAAGGTTTCTCTTTAGGGTTTCTCGCTACCAGTGTGAATAACAGGAAGAAGCTGAAATTCAACTTGCAGTGTCCAAAGAGAAGGGAAGGATTTTTTTTTTT
>VXBL01002631.1:293666-310869 GCA_013400195.1 Aramus guarauna
TTTTAAATGACAGCAGCTGAAAACTCTCTACTGAGGAGAGATAGAGGAGTTGGTAGCCATGGGAACCAGGCTGATGCTGGTGTCTTTGCCTAAAGGAATCGAACCTCTCAAAACTCCCAGGAACATCTTTATAAGAGCAATAGCAACAGAACTGACCTGACAACAGGAAGAACAGCTACTGGTGCCCTACCAGTTGAAACTGGGAATTTTGGAGGACTGTGACCGTCATTTAACAAGAAATCCATAGCGTATGCAAAAAAAAAAATCCAGAAAAAAACCCAAAAGCTGCAGAAGACACTGTGTAGCAGCTGTTGGAAACATGGGTTTGAATGTAGGAGGGAATGACTCAGGCCTCAATTAAATGAGGTGTGCGGGCACAAGTGTCACTTGCATGCGTATAGAGTGGAACTGGGGCCTCAGCTCAGAAAATGGGGTTGGCAGATTTAACCCTTTCACTGGAAAGCAAACCATGCGGCAGATTTTTCCCTCTGTGATAGGAACAGAGAAGATCTTTGGCATCCTACGTGGCTCCTCTTCAGAAGTGTCAGCCTCTCCAAAGCCTGAGAAAAGTGGCACCACAGAAATGTCTGCTCACAACTAAAATTGAGAAATTCCAAACAGCACATTGTCCATCACCACAGCAAGATGGAAAATAGTTTTATAACTGATTTGAGAGAAGAGCATCTCTAGGCAGATGGGATTCAGCCAGGGAGCCTGCTCACAGGAGGCTGATCTCAGAGCACCGTTCTGCAACACCTCACCCTGCACGGGGCAGAAGACATACGCCAGCACCTCTCCCCACACGTGCGAGAAGACAACACCTTTCCCTAACACTACACCCCACCATTGCCCCAAGCTACTCCTGACCTGGCAGCAAGCACAGATCAGGATGTTTAAAAATGAGGCCTTAAATCCAAAGTTCCCTGCGAAAAGCCTAACAGCAGTCTGATCGGTGAAGAGGCTGAACATCTGATCCTGCAGATCAAAAGGACTATCTCGGCTGCGTAAAGCTGCGCTGACTCCCCGCCAGCACGCTCAGAGCGTTGCAGAGCTCAGCTTTTTGTGCTCCTATTCAACAGTGCACCGCGTGAGAAAATCCCCTGCTTTGCTCCCAGCCCGTACGTTATGTAATATTTAAATGCAGCAATGGGATACCTGGAGGAAAAAGATCTACATTTATACATATGCTGTTCCATACAACAGATTAAACCCTCGGGAGACGCTAGCAATAGTCTAAGAGATATTCACCCAGCCAGACATCTTAAGGGAACCTATTTTGGATGCTGATCAATAGAAAAGATTCTGGGAAGCGACCTTGAGAGCCATTGTCTTGGTGGCATATAAATTTTGAAACAGTTGGAGCTTCTGAGGTCTTAATACAGTAGTTTCTGGAAAAGGCTGTCTGGAAGGAGTAGTGAAGATATGGAAAGGTGGCATTTGTTGTAAACAGATATCCAAAAAGGGGGAATTTATGGGAGGAAAAAAATGGTTAAAATCCAAGAGTCTGAGCCTAGCTGTTTAAGCTGGATTCATGGCTCCTCTGTGAGTTTGTTGAACAGTTGATCAAGTCATGAAACTTCCCTTCCCTGAGGAAGTGGTAAGTATTTCTCATCACAGCCAAATTGCAAAGCTTTATTCATTAATATTGGAAATCCTGACTTGTAAATGTTTAAAAGAGTGAAAAAGAGTTGCTTTTATCTATAAAGAAAAGTTTCTCTCCTTTGTAAGCTTAAATTTTATTATGTGTATATAAATTCTACTCGATATTTGAAGTACTCCGCCTATGCTGCCTGCTATTTTAAGGATATATCCATTTTTTAGTACCACATATATATTATGTCTTTTTCCTCTCCTTTTCTATATGCATTTGGCCTTCTTGGTTTGGCTCCAGACACGAAGCAATTAGACTTTGCAGTATCTGCACCATTACTAATGCTATAATAACTTGGAGTAGTACCTGGGAAAGAACACCAATACTTTTCTTTTTTTTTTTGAAATAAATACTTTATGGCATGTATTTTTACATTTCCATATTCATATACCCATATCTTTATTCCTGAGGAAGTCAGTACTCATTAACAGGAATACATTTTAAAACGCGCCATTATGGTAAAGCATTCTTTATGTGAGGTAGAGAAGAAATTGCCATCATTTTCATCCTCAGGTGTTAGTGTAAGGAGATTTCACTTTTCTTTTACCATATAATTTATTTTATCTGAGAGCTCCCATAGAAGTCAGCAGACTAATGTCTCTGTCTGGGAAAGAAAGTTAATATCTCAGCTAAAAATATTTTAAAAACTAAAAAATCTACTTAAATTCAGAATCTTGCAAAAGACATGTTTCCTTAAAGGATTTCTTTTATGTCCTGAAAGCAAGATGAGTGTAATAAACCACTAAGCTAGCTTAAAGCACAAATTCAGTAGAATAATTATTCGTGTTCTTAATTGCAAGTACATGAGGTGAGCAATTCCAGTATCTGCAGTGAGGTCACTCACAAGTCTGAGCAAAAGCATGTGTTTAAGTACTTTGCTGGATCAAGACTTGAAGAAAATTATTGTTGCAACAGAGAAATTAAAGTCTCACTGATGGAGCTCGACTGTAGTGAATTTAGCATAGGTAACTCCACTTACAGAAATGCCTTGTGGTACCTCACACAGCAACAGACAAACAGCAATGTATTTTCTTCTTCTTTTGAAATGTGATGAGTAACTTTCATCCCCTCCTTTTGAGCTGTAAATATCAGACAGAAGTCAAAGGCACACATCTGACTGGCTTTGTGTTTTGGTTTTGTTCTTCATAGTTGATTCCAATATAAAGTGATTATATTTTTAGAGACCAAGGTGAAAAGAGAAAGCTGACAAAAAAAGGAAGGAAAAATAAACTTGCTTGGAGAGTGAAGAAGATTACTGAGGAAAAGAGGGATAAAGGGAAATATTAGCAATATCTAGAGAGGAACGAGGAGAGTAGAGAGAAACTACAGATGAGATACTGTCAGATAAAAGCTGCAAAGGGTCTTAAAAATGAGGATAAGGAAGCCTGAATTTTATGAGGAAGATATATGGGGACTCTAGTGAGTGAACTTGAGTGTTGGGTAAGGTTTATTTGAAATGGTGTACATTGTATAGGTTAAAGAAAGGCCAGTTAAAGAGAGTAATAGGAAGTGGTTAGTGCCAGTTATCAGAAGATCGGTGTTGGATTTTTTTTATCACATACCTACCAAAAAAGGTTGTTATTTTGAATGTTCCAAAATAAGCAAAAAGATTTAGCGAAAGTCTCAATGTGAGGTGGAGAATAAAGTGGAAAAGATCAAAGCTAATACTGAGCATCAACACTACAGAGAAAGCTGGTGACAGAGCAAGGGTGGGAAGGAAGACATGTTAGGAAGAAGTAGGAGAAGCTCCCGTGTAGAGCTGCTGGATTTTGAGAAGCAACAGGAGATCCAAGAGACAGGAGTGGAGAAACAGTTGTAGAGACAACATGCTCAGAGGGGAAAAAGAGGTTTTGGATGCAAGGGTCAGAAGCACCAAGGTGAGAATGAGAATGAGAATAAGCCAGGACACAGGCAAGGAGCGGTGAGCGATACAGGGTGAGAATCTGGAGATGCCCAGGGAGCCACCGAAGCCCCCAGAGAGGCTGCTTCTGGGAAAATTTAGTTATTGAGTGATCACAACTGAAAGCAAAGGAAGCACATTTTTGATGGGGTGGGGGGCAGGATGCTGTAAAAATTGCCATTCTCCCTCTCCAGGATGAGGCTGGGAGTGGAGAAAAAGGATGAGAAGAAGCAGGATTTGAGAAACGGGGGAGCCGAGAGAAATAAAGGCAGCAAATTACATCTGAATCAGATGTTACTCAGGATGAGTAACTCAGAAGAATGAGGAAGAAAATGAGAGAACTGAAATGTGAGGCCACTGCTATAAAATCTGAAATGACCAGAAATGCTCTCCAGGATGGACTGTTTTAAACTTTCCTCCAAAGAGTTATATCCTCTGGAGGATAAGGGTGGGTTCATCTAAAATGACAGCTTTTTGTTGCACATCTCGAATGGTTTTCAGCGGGTATTTAATGGCATGCGTTGCAGTTCAGCCGCAGGTACAAAGCAAATGATGCATTTCTTTGCTTGAGGCCCTCATTATGCTCTGTAAACAATCAGAATGAGATTTATTCTCCACTCCCTGATTTCCTGCTCTCGGGGAAAAGCACGAGGGGCACGTTAGAAAGAAAGCGCTAAGATACCGATTATCTGTTTCTCCAAGCCAAATTGGTTTAGGTTTCTCCAGGCCTCCTAGCAACAGCTTTATTATTATGGAGTTATTTCCCCCCCCCCAATACGTCTAAAACAAGTATCAGATTAATGTTTCAGATAAGGAGAAAGCATATTCATTAACTCCCAGAGCTGGTCTATTGAAACAGGAGCTTCCAATGAAACATGCAAGTGTGGTTTCATTTTGATACGCTGTTTTATCTTGTTTTTTTTACATTATTTAACAGTGAATGGTTAATGTTGATCAATGTGTGATACACTCACTCCACGAATAAGAAAAAATAATTCTTGTTAGTGATTATTTTTCTGCATTATTAGCATATTCCATTTATTATCTTTTAATCTAGCTGTAGATATGTCTCATCATATGTACATGCATCACTTTTGTTTGCTTACAAACCAGATATACTGCATATTATGTTGGAAGTAAACATATATATGAAAAATTTATGTTGGCTCTACAATAATTGCGGTTTCTGTTGTTTACAACATTAAGTAATTCAGATTTCTTAAAATTTCCCAGGAGAATTATGGTATGTTATGAGAAGTGAATTAATCTCATAAATATGTATTTTTTGTTTCATGGTAAAATTTTCAGAAGTTGTCATGTTACTGAGACACGTACCTCCTAATAACCAATTTTTTAATCCACGAGTAGAAAATCTATTATGCAGTCTCATTTTCAAAAGTAGCTTAAGTCAGTGACACTCAGGCTCACATGGCAGTTCCTGAAAAAATATTTCTTCAAGCATTGAAAGACAATAAAAGATGAGTATATTTACTGCTGTTATACAGATCATTACTTACAATTTCATGAAGAAAAGATACAGAATGGAGTGTTTTCCTCATTCTCTGATTTTTCCGCCATGGTACCACCGCAATTTTTCAGGTTGTTTTGGTGCTTTCTGGTGCCTTAAGCATAGGTTAAGGAATGCTCAGAGGAATGGAGGCTGATGATATTATTATTATTATTGTTATTGTTATTGTTATTGTTATTGTTATTGTTATTGTTATTGTTATTATTGTTATTATTTATTTTTTATTTTTTAATTTTTTAATTTTTAATTTATTTTTTTTATTTTTTTTTACGCCCTTTTATTATTTTGCTTCGCTGTGGGCTGCCGTAACGATCAGGTGTCTGGCGGGGCAGCAGTGGCTCCGTAGCGTCACTTTGGGCACATCACGAATTGCAGGGGACTGGTGCAAGCTGGTGCTGGAGGACACACACTTGCTGGTGCAGATGTGCTCCGCTCCGGGGGGAACGTGGGAAGCCCCTTCCAGGTCATCTTAACAGGGGACCCTCTTAAGAGAGAGGAAATAAAGAAAAAGAAATCAAAGTATCTACAGTATGTCTAGAGGACAGGACTAAAGAGTTAGTAGCTGTTCTATCTGTATTGCAACACTCAGGTGCCACTTTGGGTAAAATGCAGAATGCCAGTGGTTTGGCCTGCAAAGTCTTTTTAGCAGTAGAAATCTTGCTGGTAATTACAGAGCGTGGCTCCCTGAAGGCAGAGTTGGTTTATATCTGATCAACTGTGTTCCTAGAGATTGTTGTTCTATTCCTTCCTTCAAAAAAGCCTCAGGTGATACACCAAGGTAGCCCTGGATTCACTGCAAATATACTCTGTAGCCCATTTTGGTCAAGTGACAAAAAAAAAAAAAGTTATGGCTTCTAGTTTCTTCTCTGTTTTCTGACTGGCAAGAGACCGATGATTATAACTGAGAGCTGCATCTGGTTCACAATGAGGTCTGGACCTGCGCTTTGAAACTCAGACACATATCTCAACAGAATAGTTTTGTTCTGTTTGGTTTGGTTTGTGTTGTTTTGTTTAGTGTTGTTTTGTGTTTTGCTTTGTTTTGTTTTGCTTTGTGTTTTGTTTTGTTTTGTTTTGTTTTAATAGGGTGTCAAGGCAGCCACATGAAGGCAGAAAACACTGTAACACAGGAACGTTAATTCCTTTTTGTTCAAGAAAGGGAATTATTAAAGCACCAGCAAATGTTTGGGACCTGCTTATTATCCAGTCTAATATTATATGCTTCATGCTTCCCAAAACTCCACCGAGGACTGCATGCAATACACTCAACAGTTACACCAACGGCTCCTGTCTGGTATATTTAAATTCCTTTCAGCGAAAAAAGCAGGTGTTGCTACAAATCAACATCAAATTTAATGAAACGGCAAAGGACAGAACAAGTTGCTCCCTGCATCCTGCATTTTGTGGGTACAAAGCCAAGCTGTGCCTCGCTGGCGGGATGACCCCGCACAGCAATGCACACAGCGCAAGTGGAAAAGCTTGGCACCTACAAAGCTCACATGTGAATTCCCCGAAAGTTTGGAAAGTGCTAGGGATTTTAGAAAGATTTGAGGTCCCTTCTTGCCAAAGAACAGTTGTTTAACGTGGAGACTTTTATTACCTAATGACCCAAGTTTGCTTCTGCATTATTGAAAATACATATTACAGTACAGCAAACAAATGATTTATTATGGAATGAGGAGGATTAGCAAAATAGTTTTGCCACTTTCTTTTATGAATAAAACATATTAATAACAGCTTTGTAAACCCAAGTACAGTAGAGCATAATATACTAGGGCATATAATAAATAAAAGTCAGAAACTTTAATGGGCAGGAATGTTTGTTTATCTCTCTCCTTGCAGCCTTAACTATTTTACAGATCTCTGAAGAAGCTTTCCTTAGTGGAGCACTGAACTCATTTAAAATGGAATGTACCACTTGAATATACGCTTAAATTTAAATCTGCAGCATTAACAACAAACAAATAATGCCCAAAAGGCTAACAGTGTTCTGTCCATATTTTTTAATAGATTATGAATATTAAATATACCTGGTCAAAACTCAGGGAAATGCTTGGGTGGTAGTTGAATTCTGTCACTGAAAGCACGAACTAAACATAAATTAAGTTTGAAGCATCCCTGAAACAGGATGCTGTTCTGCACTCAGGCTGTGCTTTGTGTCTGTAATAAACACTATAAAATTGAGAATTATGATTGTAAGTCAAGTTCCATGTATAGTCTGTGACAATATGCCATTACGTATTGCACAGTGGTTTTGGTGCAGCTGTGAATTGTATTCAGGCTTTTGTAACAGGGTGTAAAATGCAAGAACCCAGTCTTTCTTCACATGCACCAAGAGTTCTCATCATTTCGTTCACATAAAATCTCCTTGTTGCTAGTGAAAAGTGGTTTGATGAGTAAAGTAAGATATATCCCAGTATATGGTAACTGTAATAAAGCATCTCCCACTTGAACAGCTGGGAATTTAGGAGTAATTCCAAGAATTCTGGAAAATAAAGAATAAATAAAAAATATTTAAATTAATTTGGAGAATAAATAAATCAATTTTTATGTTCAAGTCTTTGTTGTAAGTTATACTTTCAGTTTCTGTAATGTTACTATAATGCTATATCATACCTCCGCAGAGCATTCCTTTCCTCACAAAAAGCTCTTTTATATTTATTTTGCACATCCTTTTAAAGGTAATTCTGTAAGACATTGCCATTTCCACAAAAATACCTACAACAAATCTGTATGGTGTCAAATAAACACTTGCATTGCTTCACATAGCAATCAACTAAGCAATGTATTTCTCCGTTGTATAATAAAGGTACTACACACCTAGCTGCGCGTAGTGCCTTCCAGCCAAGATCTCCCTGCTATTTGCACACTTTATCATATCGTTTTGCAGAGGCCCCGTGAAATGAGGAGATAACAAATGTTTATTCAATGCCAGGACCAGAAGCACAGAGAGCATGTTTTCTAAGGTAGTGTCTCTGCTCACAGCTGTTTGGACGCTGTTTAGCACCTGCAGCTGCTCTGGAAGTGGAGCTGAGGGCAGTCCCTGCCCCGCCGTACCCAGTCTTGGCTCCATCCCTTTCTAAAAACTTAATGTATGGCTTTTCTGCTGTCATTAAGCCCTCTGAACAGCCAAGTACAGAAAGGAGGCAGTTGATGCTCCACTTCTGTAATACAATATTAAAATCCTGTTTTGTTTTGTTTTTTTTTTTTTCTCGTGGATAGGCAATGTGTCTCTTGCATGATTTATGGTATTTAAACATGCTGACTTGTACAATTTTCCTGTTATGTTCTGTATGTTGGAAAAGTCTGCTGACTGATGTGAAGTTTTATCTGACAACTCTTTTATGTAAAAGTGCTGTTTGAGGGTGATAATGAGATGACCACGTGGGAGCTGATACTCTGCTTCAGCCACTGACCTATTCTGGAAGCCCCTCATCTCTCTTTGTCCTGGTTTTCTGATGTAAAATATTTCCTTTTGGAAAATACTTCAATGACTTTAAAGATGTGTTCCCTGCTAGATTATACCTACTCCTGCTTTAAAAAAAAACAAGCAAACAAACAAAAAAATGGGCAGTGTGTGAATAAAGAATGCAGCAAAAGTATGTACCACCTTACAGCTTCTCCATTGCCATTTCTAGTCTACAGATAATAAACAAAGAAAAGCAAAAAGTCTGAATGAAAATACAGTCCTCAGCTTCACTGGAGTCACTGAAAGAGCCCCACAAGTTCATTCAAATGTCTTCCCTTGCATAACTGATCTCTTGCTGAAATAACTGCATTGTTCCTATGGGGGTTAAACATAATATTTATCTTACAGCATGACTTCATCACCATCCAAATTGCTTCTACACTACACATACCCACCGCCCCACCCACTCCTCCTGTATGTTTTAAGTAACTTCACAGAATCCTTTTTAACTTGCAAATTAGAGTGTCTCACGATCAATGGGACTTCAACACATACTTGTTTTACAAAAGCACCCTTATTTCATAGGGAGTGCTGGAGTCATTATTGACTGTACGTAGGAATTCAGATTAAGTTTACGAAGACTTTCTTCATTTTTTTTCCTGATCTATTACATTGTGATTCCTTTAATCTTCATTTTTTCTTTTTTTTTTTCCAATTTTATATTAGTTTTGATCCATTTGTATGTCTATATTCTTTCTTTCAATACTGCAACTCCCTATTCTCCTTATTAGCTTATTTCTGCTTACTTTCCCTCCTTTTTTTGGTTTATTCATTTCTCTTTTCTGTATTTGCCCTCATCCCCTTTCCTCCCTTTCAAGCTAACAAATGTAGACTGTATTTACAGACCGGATTTTTTTTAAGAATAACATACCAAAGTCAGACTACAAATATTACTTATGCCTGATGTCAGTTATTCACTGCTTGTCACTTCCAATGCACGCGCCCCCAAAGAGCCTCCACCGACACCCTGGCCCAAAGTATAAACCCACTATCACTACATTTCAAAAAATAACAAATCTTTTCATGTATGAGCTGTCATAAGAAGCTCTCGGATTAGCCAGCAGAGAAAGGGACACAGTCACTACCCACATGCACTATATAAGTATGAGCCACGTAACTGCCAGCAGCAAGAGCTGAAAATTCGGGCAAATGGCAAGCCCCTTCTGAGCAGCTCCGATGCAGTAACATGGGTTGATATATATTTTTCTTTTTCACCTGCCCTTGCCAGGGTATTTGGTGCTGTCTTGAAAGCAGGGCTTGGGGGAAGCAGTGCCTGGAATGCAGCTGGAGCTCCGGTGGAGGAAGCCGTGGGTGAGTACCAGGGTGGCATTGCATTTTTGGTGTGAGACAATGAATAAGGCCACGTTGTGCTGACTGCTGAGCTGTTCCCGGCCGAGAAGCCCACTGAGAAAGAAAAAAGCAAGCTATGGAAGGTCGGGTAGTTTCATGTTCTGCATTACTCCTTCAAATGACCTCTCTCTGATAGCCTCACCGTAGAGGGACATTAACGCGACTCTCCCTGCACCCTGGCAGGATCCTGCACCCGCTGGGTGCGCAGAGAGTGTTGCTGCCAGCTCTAAGCCAAAGGGGAAGTGAAACCTCTCAGGCAGCTTAAAACCATCGGTCTTCTGGCCCACTCTTCATGTAGACTGGAAAAAAAATGGGAAAGAGTTGGCTCAGGGCAGCAATTCTCACAGATGAAGTTCTTGAGAAAGTGGCACCTGTTCCTTCTAGCAGAGTGCTTTAATGAAAAGGAGGAAAAAATCCACATAGCTCTGAAGACAATACAAGGTTTCATGTGTCTGATCTTGTACCTCAGCCTTTGATTACATTTTCACTTGTCAAATTAGTGTGTTACTTTGATTGCAAGTACTTCTGTATAACTGGCCTGTTCTCATACTCAGAAAATTGTGCAAATACAATAGATACCATGAAATAAGCATTATGATTAATTTATCTTTATTTTGATATATCATAGTTGTTTAAATCACAAATTATTAATTTCTACATATAACTCGCTTCACACTTATCTTTTAATATTCCTTCCTTTTCCTTAACTGTTCCTGAGATCCTTGTAAAGCTGACTCTCTTTTCTGAGAAAAATTAAGTAAATACATTTTTAGACAGGGCTATAGCAAGTTTTCTTTCAGACAAGCAAACACTGCTGCCTGGATTAATGCTTTACCAATGCAAAACCTTTTTAGTTCTTGAGAACTAGGTGTATTGTTCTGTCCTTTTCCCCGTCTGTTTCTGAGCTAATTCTGCACCTCACACAACGCCTGTAATAAAAATAGATCCGATTTAATAATGGTAAGACCCTGAAATCAGAACTCACAGCTTCTGGCTTTATTCACACTCTGACATTCATGCTGTAACTCAGCTGCCTTGACTCAGTCACTCTTAGCAATATTGACCCATCTCTGTTGATCTTGAATTTTGTAACTCCTGGTAATTAAAGGAGCAAGCTATGCAAGAGGCAATAAATGATTCCCGTAGTGACTCTCCCCAGGAATTTACTGGGTGTTGTAGGAAATGCTAGATCTTTCTCATCTCCCCTTCTGACCCAGCCTTCCCCAAGAGCATCACTCCCCATGCCGGGGTGATTAGCTGAAGAGAAGAAACGCCTGCCCTGGTGCTCCAGAGCTGTGTAACAGCCAGGCAGCTGCAGGGGGATGTGGACACGTACGTAGGGTGGGGGCTTTCTCCATGGATAAATTTTGCTTCGCAGTTTAGTGTCATCACTTTTTCTATCTGCTATTGATTCTCTTATTATGTGCCATTCCCTAATGCGGTCATGAATGTGTTCCTTGCATTCCTCTGGTACAACAACAAGAAATGTGACGCTCTGTGGTTTTAGTCCCTGTAATGAGAACAAGGCAGTTCTCCTCACACACAAAATTTGTAATTGTACAAGACTATATTGTGTTACTGGCAACTAATTAGAACCCTCTGTTGAAATGACATTACTTCATTACATATCATTAACATAACATGTCAAAATTAGCATGATAGATGGTTTTATATGAGAACTGGGTCTACTTTTGTCAGTGAAATGAACAAAATTTCAGCACTTTAAATATCAGCATTTTAAGATATTTTATGTTATTGTTAAAGAGATATAGACACTGGTTTTGCCATATAAAAATCATAAAAAGGGAATTCTTCCTTTTAAAAATGCCAGTGAGTACAGATTTTGTCCTTTGCATGTATTATGCAGATTAAATAAAATTAAAAAAACATGAAATGCCAAAGGGGGGGCCTGAAATTACAGTATTAAGCTCATATTTCACTCTATATTCTTAGAGCACAGGGCACACATTAACTAACTTACCCTCTTTTTCTGTGAAGTAAGTAATATTATTATCATATTACATACAGTTAAACTGAAACAAGGAACTGAAGTGAATTCCTTCTGGCCAGCCAGTAAGTAAAATGCTGGCGCTGGGACGAGGACACGGAGCTCTGTACTTCAGAGCAGGCTGAATATCAGGATATCACATACACCTCCCACTCATGGATTTAACTGAGGATAAGGACAGTAAACTACCTGTTGTTAGTGGAACGGTGTTTTGCAATGGTAAGTACACACACAGAAAGTAAATAGGATGTTCAGAGATGTAACTAAAAGTTTCTTACTACCTGTAACAGGTTTAGGACTAAAATAAGTGTATAATCACTTAGTATAAGGTTGCGTGATTCTTGTTTATTGGAGTAATCAAGCAATTGCTCTTGGAGTGCATTTACATGCTAGGTTCAAATATTTGTAAACGGGATAATAAGCACGCTTTTCATCAGGGGGCTGTAGGAGACATTAGTGAATTCAAGCCATAGTTCTCCAGCTACCTGTTCCTTGGCAATATTATGATGTTGGTAACATATAAAAGTGATGTGAGGGAAACATTCCCCTGGCAGCACACTAAGTATGCCGCAAGACACATAACCAATGGATATAATTTGCAAATATGTATGGAGAATCAGTCTTGACAGTTTTGTTTACAAAGGCAGCCAGCTATTTGCTGAGAACAGATATGACATGCTATTCATCTTGCTGCTACTACGCCAAAGGGACTGCAACTATGATAACAAACTGTTAGATTTGATTGTTGGAATGCTTATGCAATGTTAGTAATAAAGGGTGTTTAAAAGCATATCTCGTTTGTTCTTGGGCAATCGTATGGTATTTCTTATAATAATTTTCCTGGGGCATTTAAAAGGACAAGCCTAATTAAAGAACTGGTATCTGTCTGGCTCAGCTTTAATGGCTGTATGTTCTCTAAGTGGGCGTATGTAGGGAAAAGGAGCAGACACATCTTTATTTCTCTGCTTGCATGGGTTGAGGCAGGATGTCAAATGATGTAGTCGTGGCCTCACACCTTTCAGTTCCTCTGTTTCAGCTGGGGTTACCTCCCCACACCTTCTGAAACTGGAAAGTAAACACAACTGTAACAACCTTCTCAGTAAAGCCCAAGGTGATAGAGAAAAACAGGAACAAAACTAATGCCTTGTACTAGATCCTAAATATAGCCAAATTCAAGTTGACAGAATGCAGTGACTGAGGGAAGACAACAGCGAGTCCGCGCAGGTAGTGCTGAGACCTTCAGGGAGCTGAGAAAGGGGTTTCTGGCTTGTTTCTCGTGGCATTTGAGCACCAGAAGAACGTGTCAGCGTGACTCTCCCACCTCTCCTTTGTCATCGGCCCTCTGCTTCAAACAATACTGAGAAAACACTTTTCCCAGCACTCCTAAACACCTGCACTATTTACAGCTCCCACTAACATGTTGCTCACACATTTTCTACAAAGCTTATTATTAAAGTAAAAAAAAAAAAAGGAATAATAATACTGCCCAGTGCACAAATACAGGACTAGAGTGTCCTGCACCACCTTGTTTGTGTGAGGAGCTGGATGTCCATGGGGGGTGGGAATGGAGAACTCAGCCTTTTTTTTGTGAAATACAAAACCAGTGAGCTTTGTTGAATATGCACATGCAGACGAGTGATGTGCAGGCTGTGATGGCTAAAGCGGTGTTTTTCTCTGTCCATCTTGCCCCTGCTCGGCAGGCGGGGTGATGGCTGGAAGGGCTGAGCAGGCAGACCAGGCTGACCATCAGAAACCACGCACATGCCTCACTCATGGATTTAACCAAGGACGAGTACACTAAAATACTTGGTGGTGGTGGTGGTGGTGTAGGTTACAGCTTGGCCGGTCAACACAGGCGGTTGCTGACCTCAGTTCACACCTCCTGGTCAGCAGACTGGAGGGACTTGGGAGTAGCTACACCCTACAGATGCAGGAGCAGGGAGGGAAGCCGCACCGTTCAGTACTTGAGCTGCCGCGGCTAATTCAGCCTGAGTGCCGTGGTAATTCAGGCAGCAGCCTGCATTTTGAAATGTATTTTGATCATTACACATAAGTTTACACAAGCAGAATAGATCCAAAACCCAAACATCCCGCAGCCAGGCCTCTAGAGCTAAACAGAGGGAAAGGAGCTGCTTTGTTCTCAGTTGTTCTTACGTGCAGTTACAGGTGACTTTGTGAATAGCATATGCGAGGCCAAAATACAACCGAAATTCTCTTTGAATGCACGCAGGCCTTAGATTTAGGAGCAGCTGTGAGATGGAGACTTACTGCTAATGGCAGATTCGAGTAGCGTGAACAATAAGAACACATTTTTTAAGGTGGACAGAGCTTGTCTTCATCAATGTGTTGTGCTGCATTAGAACAGGACCTTGAGAACCTGTGTTAATTAACACAATTTTAAGTAGTGTCAGCTGTTTCTGAGTAAACCTACTGATTAGAGCAACAAATGCTTTATTCTTGGTCTTGTAAGAACATGGATTTAGGAAGACAGTTATGATCAATAGCTGGGTTTTTAAATTTTTGTATCTCAAAACCATTTGAAAATTGTGAAATATTTTAATGGAATGACAAGATTAATGCATTTTATAATGCATTTACAGGACAGTGTAGAGAAAAAGTAATTCTGAAACTGGGTAATTTTATGTTTATCTCCAGGGGTTCTTAGCTTAGTTCCAGACAACACATTTTCTCAAGCACATGTTTTATTTTACTCCTATTGAATACTCTTATTGAATTAGACGAGCTTAATCAGGTATATGCATGTTTATAGAATTATTTTCTTGCCTTAGGTATTATTTATAAATCAGGGGTTACGGCATGTCAAAATGTAAAGATTTGTGTACAAGGATAATAACTTAAAGTGCCCTTAAACATCATCCTGGGGCCAGGGTGCTGGTTTCATGAAAGGGATCTGGAACATGATGAAGTCCAGGGACGTTCATGATGCGCTCAGGGCTGCAGCTTGCCTTGCAGCTGGGGATCTCTAGCCACTGCTTCAGCGGGTTGCTCAACTGTCTGAAGCAGAGGCTAGGCTGTCACTGGTCTTGACTGTGAGAACGAAGATCATATTTTAGTAGCTATATTGAAATTAAAAGGTGAGACATTAATTGTATTATTCCATGCTTCTTCCCAGAGGCAGCAGCTGCACAGTGTGGCATAATTTAATAAAGCCATCCATCATGTGACACCTGGGTATGAAAAACTTACCAGTTAGCAGTGAAAGAAACAACTCCATAGCTCTTGCTTCGTCAGTAAGAGCACAACAGAAGTGCTAAGCACATGCCTAAGCTTTAACACATGTTTGTATATTGACCTGGAATTAAAAGATTGGTAAGCCTCTGTTTTGACCAGGAATGGGGAAATCTTCTGGCCAGAACAGGTCATTTAAAAGGAGACGAGTTGCATTTGCCTGTTCCTCCCCCTGTTACAGACAGATCCAGCCTAAAGAATGTAGAGCAAAACGCACCTCCCGTGAAAGGTGGTCACACGAGGTGGGGTGCCTGTATTGAACACCTGACAAGGGAGCACCCCGTTGCGTGGCAGGGGCTCCCTTCAGCACAGGCTGTGGGATTGATGTTTGGCTTCGGTCCCCGGTGAATAATGCAGTGAGCAGGTCTTGGCAGTACCTAGAATATATGATGTAGCTTATGCCTCTAGCACATTGGCTTTACTTAAGGCTGCCTGATGGCTTGGGCAGGCTTCTCCACATTCATTGTATTGTGTTATATTTTCAGACTTTTTTCCCCCAAGACTCAGGAGGACATAAATTCCACTTCCTTTTTTAAAATTTAAAATAAAGCCAAAAATTTATTTCCCCCCCTGACAAAGAGCTACAGGAGTGGAGGTTCAAGTCACATAATTTCCCATTTTCTAACTCAGCCATGCCAACACGCACAGGAAGCAGGAGGTTTGTTACGTGGAAAAGCCCAAGCGTTGCAGCTTCCCCTCCTTCCTCGTACACCTCTGCCTTGCAAGAGGGACCTCCTGGGCCTCAGATAATTTCTAGGCAATAGCTAGAGGAACTGATAAAACACCTGTTTCTTAACAGCCTGTGGCACACCAAAGCGACTCAGTCTAGTACTAAACTCGAGGAGCTGGCTTAGCACCAAAAGCCTTGTGCTAGCCTGCCCCTTGCAGCCTGGGAAGCAGAGCTCTGCATGAACAGCGAGGAGTCCCAGGTGGGATCTTTTAACTGCTGGGGTGTGTGTTTGCTTAATGAACGTGAGGGGAAAGAGCCTTAAGGGAGGCTGCTTGGCTGAGGAGCTTCTCTATGGTTGGTCTTGACAACCCTAGGGTGGTCTACTTTTGTTACTGCCTTCTTAAAAGGTCACTTGTAGATAGATGGTCCTGTAGGTTGAGTCATATTGCTGACTGCACCTCTATACGGATGACTGAAGTCTAACTGACCTTCTGAGAAGGCCTTGTACAAGAGCACTTGTAAGTCTGGGTCTTCTAAGTGAGAAGTGAATGAGGGGAAATTTTCCCCTTTCTACTATTTTAACTGCTGTGACAAGACTGCATGTGTTGACTTAGGTACCTGAACTGCAAGAGTGAAAGCAGGAAGGCTGGAGGAGGTTTATAGGATGAGCAATGGAGTACTGTGGCAAAAAATGTGCTTTCAAAAGGTACCTCAACAATCAGTGAGCAACTAGATGTGTACATCAATAGCAAATGAGTGGCAACCTTTGAAAGAAAAATCTGTGAACTACCACAGACAATGGGATAAAGGTGTATCTGAAATTCTTTTTTTACTAGTTCTCCGTGACTGCCAAGTGCAGAATGCTAAGAAACCAGTCTTTGCGATCCCATCTACCCTCTGCAATTAAAAACCCCAACTTAATTTAACAGGAGTCACCAGTCAGCTCCTGAGGCATAAACAGGCAGCTGAAGCACTGCGTGTAGGCTGACTTCAATGCTGCATGCCGAGCAGCATTTGGCACAGGTGGAGGGGGTTTTCATCACAGACCCAAATTAACTTCAGTCAAGTTACCCCGCGTCTGCCAGGGCCGGAGGAACAATCTCCGGCTGGGAGAAGCGCCTAACTTATCACCCCGCCGCTCTCCCCTCCCGGGCGCCGCTCGGCCGAACAAAGGCGGCAGCGGCGGGTCCCCTTTGTGCAGCGCGGGCAGGGGAAGGGGCGATCCCGCCCCACCAGCCGGGCCTGGCGGCGCTGGGCGGGCCCCACGCTCCGGCCCCCGCTCCCGGCCCGGCTCGGCGGCGTGTCGGGAGGAAGCGCCGGCTGCGCGGCGGGCGGGCGGCTGCCAGCCGCTCGGCTCCCCCGCCCCCCGTCTCCTCCCCTC
>VXBL01002631.1:310915-344729 GCA_013400195.1 Aramus guarauna
GCCCGACCGCCGGGGGTCGGCGGGGAGGACGGCTCCCTGCGGTGACAGAGAGCAGCCCCCGAGGGGTGGGTGCCCCGCGCAGAAAACGGGGCCGACCCGGCTTCGTCCTCGGCCCGTGGGGGCGGCCGTTCCGGCACCCCCGTCTGCGAGCGGGTCCGCGGCGGGGCGGGCGAAGCGGGTTGGCTCCTCTGAAATTCCTCGATAATGTCAGGGGAAAACATATGGCCCAGGAGAAAGCCGCTGGAAGTAATAGCTGTTCAACTCCTCCGAGTTATTGCCCTGAGTCGGTGCGAAGTGTGAACTTCCTCCCCGGGATGCCCTTTCGGGGGGATGCGGGGCTGAGCACATGGCCGGCTCCCCCGGGTCGGCGCTCGCCCTGCTCGCGGTCTGCTCGGCATCTGTCACAACACCGCCTGAAACCGGGCCTGCCGGCGCCTGGTTTCATTTCAAAGTGCTAATCTGACCTAAAGAAAACTTTAGCTGGTGAGGGAGGAGGTTTATCCAAAAGGTAATTTACTTAAATGTCTATTTTTTTCCCTTCTTCTACCCTTACTCAGACAAGGCATATGTGAAAAGAAGGGGGAGCAATGGAATTATGTGTGTCCTAGGATCCAATATATATGGCAGCTCATATGGCAGAGAAGAAGGTTGCAGCTTTCAAAGACCTGGCACTGGCAAATTACCATCGCCAGTGAATCACAGTATTCACTTTTTTAAACTTGAATGTTATGGTCATTTGCATGTTGATCCTTGCTTGTATTTAAAGTCTGCAGTTACCGTGTTCAGATATTTAAGGATGAAACATCTCCTTTGTTCTTAAAATGACAATGCTATTGTGTTTTGTAAGCAGCAAGGCAACTTTTGTCTTTAATGTAGACCTTTTTATCACTTACCCGTAAATACTTGCTCTCCTTGTAAATCCACCACTGATTTGTTGGGTGGCTTTGAAACATCGCTTCAGTTCTTTTTTTTCCGTAAAACGTTGATATTGATTTAATATGATACTGGGTCAGATTTGGCATTTATAATTCATTTCACATTTGTTCTTATGTGCCATGAGGGCCGTGCTTTATGAAGCAACTTGTCCTTGGTTCCGCCCGTAAAGCCTCCTGGTAATCGTGGTGCATGGTGTACTGGGGCTGCGCAGCTTGGTTTGTGTCTAACGTTAAGTGTCCTACTTAAAAATGTTGAGAGCTCTAAAAGGGTCAGTGTAATCCATACCACACATGCGCTCAACTGACCTAGAATTAACAAGAAAAAACACTATTAAGCACTTCTGGAGTAAAAGGTAGCGCGTTACTTCCTCTTGCATGACTAACAATGAATTGCTTTATCAAAGTGTCCGGTGCCGTGCTCCTCGGTTCAGAGGGTGGCTGAACAGCCCGCTTCTGCAGGAGCTGGGCTCGAGCTAGTCCTGAGGGCAGGAGGCAGCAGCAGTGGGAATGTACAGCAGTGGGATGAAATGAAAGCGGAGATGTACCTGCTGGTGACGGTGGCCAAGGGAGGTGGGTGCAGAGACCACCGTTAGTCCTTTAGAGATGGCAGGCAGCCCTCGCCGTGATGTGGGGCTGTTGGCAGGGCATGCAGCTCTGTCAACTCCAGAACCCCCGTTTCATGTGGGCTGGTAACCTACCATGTCAGTTGATATTTGATGCTGCAGTACTGAGTTTCCCCCCTGTGGGCAGGAGGCAGCAGGCAGGTGCCTGTGTGCCACAGTGTAGGTTCAGGTATTCCACCAGGAATGTGGTGGTTAGCGTGGTTTACTGCCTTGATGGAACTTGTAGCTTATGCCAGCAAGTTCACTCTGTTGCACAGAAGACCTAGACTGCCCTGATGCTGGTGCACCCATATTAAGGAAATTGTATTACAAACTAAAGTTAAGAGGGAAATGGTGTTTTCCAAATTCATATGGACATCATCCGCTGTGACTTTGCCAGAGTGGTTCTTTCCGTGTCCTGCTGTAGCACTTGGCTGTCAATGCCCTCCTTCCCTGCTCCTCGTAGGCTTGTGCCCGCAGCAGAGACATCAGATCTCAAATTGTTGCTGGAGGCACTTCATATGGGCGCAGTCTTCCAGTGACTGGGAGATGGTTTTCTCTTAAAGGTTCATGTTATGCTGCAAAATCTGGAGGGCTAACATTGATTTAATGAGGCAAAACTGAGTCAAATTATAGAACATAGCCTTGCAAATGTGTTCTGGTGGCTCAGAGCTACAGAGTGCATTTGCGATACCGTGCTAGTGCTTAAAAGGAAGATGTTTCTCAAATGTGCTTTTGTAAGTATGTTTCCCAGTGGTGACATAGTTAGATTGGAAATCAGTACACTGAAATATCATAGGGTAGATTTTGGCCATTAATTGTAGTGGAATGCAAGTAAATGAAGGCTCATGTTTACAGCCTGCCCAGAACTAGAGGGTGTATCTTTGAACTCTGAGTAAGGAATGTCTCTGGTCTCTCCGTGGCTGACACTGGGTCTTGCTTTCCACTGCTAGATTACGGCTCCGTTCCACAAGGCCTTAAGCACATGTCTTGATTAGCCACAAGTTAATTATTTTAAATTAAACTGAAGGGTAAGTATACATCAGTTACGAAGTGCTTTTATTTCAAGGAAGTTTTATTTTAGCCGGGCAAGTTCTGAGAAGTTAGAGGAACTAGTTTGTGAAGTCCACACGGCTGAAGGCTTGTAGGAGTTAGAGGTTAAAAAAAGCAAAGGCTTGGACTGTCTTAAATGGAAGGTACAACAGCTGCTTGGAAACTGTATTTTAAGGAGGAGGAAAAGCTTGCCAAGTGGGGCTGTGGACCTTGCTGTGAGAATAAGATACTGCAAGTTACCAGAAAACCTGTAAGGAATGAAGCAAAGGAGGGGACTGATGATTGGAGAGCGGAAACTGTAGGGATAGCGTGTGAATTGCCAAATGCTAGAGCACAAAGAAATTTAAGATGAAGAGGGGAAAAAAAAATAAAAAGAAGAGAACTTGGCTATGATGTTGTGAGGACCAGACTATAGTTTAAAAATGTCTAATGCCTCCAAAATCAGCAGTTATAACCAGTTTTAGATAGGGATGAGGATTTGAATATGGGAGAAAGAGTGCCAAACAGAAATTACCAGAATAAATGTCTTATGCCTGCTTCCAGATTTAACGCAGTCAAGCTAGGGAAGAAAAGGGTCTTTGCTTTTAGGGGTCTGAAAGACTTGGTGCAGGACACGGGAGTCAGGTGAAAAAGGATTGATTGCTACCTGTGAAGTTGCAGGTAGCAATTATGGTAGTAATATAGCAAAAGGAGCGTACTTGTATTTATTTTAAAAGGAGAATGAAATCTTAATGCGTTTTACTTGGGTCTTGATAGTATTCAAGGATTTATAACAAATTTGGAATGGAAAAAGTAATTAAGTATACAAAGATAAGTGGAAAACAGGATAAAATGCATCATGGATTTGCCACAATTAGGTCATGGAAGACTAAAGTCACATTATTACTGGTTAAATACTGAGCGTCCTAGACAAAAGGAAGAGAGGGCTTCAGTTCAATGCATGTACCCCATGGTGCAGCACTGAAAATGACTAAATTGGAAGTATGGGGCTTGGCTAAAGAATGGCAAGGTGGCTTGGAAGACCAACCTGAAGGAGACATTGTGACTCTGCATGAATAAAGGAATTAGTGCTGTGGATCGGGGCTGGTCTTCTTACTCTGCTGCACTGGCTGAGAGAACTCTGCTTTTAGAGCTATTTAACTTCCTCTCACTCCTATTGCTTCAGTCATCACAGACATTCAGTTCTTCCGTGCAATAATTCAACCCTGCTTGGCACTGACTATGGTTCCTAACTTTGCCTCATAAGCAATTGTCCTTTGCATATAGTTATCTACTGAGTGATTATTAACCATACATCTGCTATCAGTTGGCAGGTTATCCCTTAAAACAGGCCTGGAGGAAAAGGCCTGAGTACCATAGTCAAACAGGGATGACTCTGATAGTTAGCATGAAATGAAAGCAAATGTGATCTTCAGTGACAGACAATGAGGAATGTAAGGTGTTAGGGAGACTTCATGTCAAATACTGTACTTAGTTCTGGTCACTTGTGTACAGAAAATATTAAATTCTAGTGGAACATGTACAGGGACATCCAGGCTACAAGGATGATGGGGCATAAGCAGTCTGGAGTTAGACGGGAGACCAAAACTTAAGCTGCAATGGCTTTTGTAGCAGAGAGGAAGATAGCAGCTGCTTGTAAATTCCCTTGGGCAAATTCTTGGAGAAGAGAAAGGGTTGTAAACTGAAGGCTCATCTGTAATTTTGGATTCAAAACTTGACATGCAGGAGAATGATTTGATGACTTGTTGAATGAATGTTAGAATATTGTACATAGGAAATCAAAATGAGTTTCCTAACTGTCAGATTTTAGATGCCCTCCCGGCCTCTGTTAAGTCTCAGTTTGTGTATAAGTTTGCATGTGACTGTTAAGGAAATGGGCTGTTTGGGTAACTCAAGCTACCATGACTTTTATACTTTGATCTTCACTGCTAATCAATAGAAATAGAAGATGCTTCTGCAAAGGAGATGTGATGAGCAGAAATACTTATTTTTGGGGAGTCACTTGATGGTGAATGGAATTTATAACAAGTAAAACCCCCATCTATGGCATTAGTAGCTGCTGCTTTTTCTTCTATTTTAGTGTATAATGGAGTGGAATCAAGTATAACTCATAAAATATTAAAGATAACCACAAATTAATCTGTGTGGCACAGAAAATGCATAAATGGATGTGCAGGCTGGAGGTCAGGATGGCTGACTTGAACCTATAAATAAATAAAAGGATTATACTTTCTTGTTGAGTGTGTGTCCATATGCATCCTCTACCTGATTTCATGCTCTCTGGTCTTGGGAGTGCTCCGTGGCAGTGGCTGCATCTTCTTGTTTCAGGACTGGGCTCCTGGGAACAGGAATAGGGAGGCTTCACCTGGGAAGGGACTCAGGCAGAGCCTTGCACAGTAGGTGAAGTGCAGGACTGATGAAGACCCAGGGTGGGGGTTCCCAACCAGGAGGACGTGCACTTGTCTATAGCTTTGCGTTTTGCTGATGTAGTCCCTGACCTAGGTGTTGGTGCTGAGCTATACAAAGGCCAACGCAACCTAAGCGCTGGGAACAGTTTGAGGTACAAGATAGGCCAGTTCAGATGCTTTCTGTAGTAACTCTGAAGACTTGTCTGGTACGCACTGAAGAGGTATGTGCCTCAAAGCATAATGATAATGTGGTTTGAAGGCTCCAAAGTGTTGACTTAATTTGATCTTTGCTATAGCATCAGGTCTGTCCATTTATAAGTTGGGCTTTGTATGCGCATTAAAACTTTTGGAAGTTTCAAGTTGACTCTTCAAAAAAGAAGAATGTATGTCATCTGTGTGGATGTATCTTAAGACAAATCATTAAAAAAGTGAGATGCTTTGAGTGCATGTGTACATCAAAGCAAGATCAGTGTCTTGATATCGCTTTATGTCTGTCTGTTTTGAATTTATAAGGCAGGTGTCTAATTCCCTTAGAAATAATGCAGTTGCAAACTCCTTTCCAGTATAGTTTATTAAAAATCTAAACTATTAAATTTTAGGTGTTTGCTTTAAATGCATGTGTGTTTTTTTTTCTTTAACAAGGAGCTGTGTAATGAGCTCAATGTGTCAACATCCCCCATAGGAAATAAACGTGAAGAGATTGTGTTGAGCTATCAAAAGAATAATTTAACAATCCCAGGGAAAATTGAATTTATTGCCTTGGTAGCTTTTAGCATGTATTATTAGGCTATTCACTTATTGTGATTTTTTTCATTTGCTCCTATTGCTCTTTTATATGAGTGTTGGGTGTATCATTAAAAAAGATGAGATTAGGGCTGTGCTTTGCATTTGTATAGCGTCTTGCACTTGACAGCCTTCAAGTTCCAAGTATTAATGGATGACATGGAAAAGTTTTATTTTGGATTTACAAAGGAGAGATTCAACCTAAATTCAAATGGTCTTTAGCAAATCAGAGAGCAGAGCTCTTGTCTCCTGATGCTTTGCTGTGTTCTTTAAAAACAACATCACTCACAATTTCCTGTTACAATTTGAGGTCTTAAATGTCTGCATTAAGAAATGGGAGGAAATGTTTTAAGACTTTATTGGACAGGGAAGATAGCAGCAGCATCCAGTATTGTCTGCAGCTGAAGCAAGTGGAAAGGAATATCGTTCTTGTTAATAGGTCAAGGAACTGTATACTCGTGGTGAGCATGGTCAGACTGGGAAGCAGAGAAATGGAGCAAGTGGTATAGGAGACAGAGGTGAAACCTGGAACATGCACATGTGAAAGAATACAAGAGAGAAAATGTGATTGACAAAATGACAATTATGGAAAGACTGTGAATGAACAAACTGGTGAACAGGGAAGTGAAGGAGAAATGCTTATATATTACACATTAACTCAGTATGCACATTAACTCGTGTCCAAATTCAGTTGAAAAGCTCATGTTTTATTCATTGCTGTGATGTAACTGTGGGATATCTATTAGCTTGTTTGGGTCGCACTGTTTAGAAAAGCACACTTTGAATGAAGAGAAGTTACAGTGAGGAAGGAACAAAGCAGAACCTTAGAGCAAACTGCAGGAGAACCTTTGAGGTGTGAGTGTGCTTCTCTTGTGAAGGAATCATGGGTAGCGATGTCTTCCTCTTCGTCCAGTACCTCTATGCAGTTTTAGACAAGTCGATTTTGTATAACTACCTAAATTTGTGAGTGCACCCAGACCTTTGGATTTGTAATGACCTTTGTATGTTGTCTTTCTCTATTTGACAAGTTAATCTGTGCATGATACCATTTGGGAGGTCGGGGGCTGCTAGAAATGAAACTTTGTTGTGTATGTACATGCATATATATATATACATGCAGCTTAAACTAGGGTGGAGGAGAATCATTTAAGTAATGGTTGGGTAGAGCGCTTCTGAGATGATGATAATACATGTCTTATTTATACTTTATTTTATATATATATGAGGAATGTTGCTGTGATCTATTTGACAGAATGTTATTTCTCATCCTGTCCACCCCCAATGGTTTTAGACTTGTTTTTAATCTCTTAGTTAAAAGAACGTCTTGTTGCTTCCCATGCATGCATGTACTGCAAGACTACATTTAGGAAAAAATTGAATTTAATACTAATGTTTGTAAATTAGTCATGTAAGTACAAGTAGTCAAAATGTGATAGACTTCACTTGCATGTTGTATTTAATTGCAAAATTCTTATTATCTATGTTGTTTTGCCTTTCTGAGCGGTGATATTGCTGGAGTATATCGCTGTTGTGTTCTCCTAGTGTGTTAGTTTTGGATGTTGAATGATAATTGCAGTGAGTGAATGAATTTAAATGCTAGGCAGCATGAACAGGACTTCGTGGATTGCTTTTGCTCCATTTGGATAGATGTTATTTTCTCACTGAAGATCACTTGTGGCTGTTGGACTTCTCTCTACATAACAAAACTTGATACAACATGTAGGGACTCAGTGATAAATCAATTAATTCCATTAATTAATATCTGCTAATCAGAAACTAGAATCCAAGTTCTGTGACATGCGATATTCCTGCAATGTGTTTGTATGAATGCTTGGGGAACATTTGCAAATGTGAAGGTCTGCTCACTTAGACTTCCTGCAAGACCTCCACACATGCTTTGCTGAAGGATTTCAGATGTTTTAATTAGTTTTCCTTTTTTTCTTGTGTTGTCTGCATCTTGCAGTGCTTGCTGTGCACATTCAGGGAGTTATTCACGTTGTAGTATTGGGTCCTATTTCAGTAAATGAAATGTTGCATATTAAGTTACACTTCAGCTAGAACTTCTGAAGCTTATCTCCCAAATCTTTCTGTATATAAAGACAGGCATTTCAGGTCTCTCTCTCTTTTTCCTGTTTGATAGACTGTCAGGGAAAAGAGAAACTCACTTTAATGAAGCAGAGCATATAGGAATACACAGTGTAAGCACCTGAATTTGGAAAGAAAATGTTGTTCTACTCTGATCTTTGCTATAATGGTTTGAGGTGTTCACTTGTGACTATAATAAACAAGATTTGTGTATTTAGAAAAAAATCATAACTTAATTTTTTTTCTGATTACCATTTTATTATAACGAGTTTGTGCTATCACAAAGTTTTTATTTTAGGAATGAGATATCAGCTTTTTTCCCTATATTGAAAGATGATCAGTGTCATTTCTCTCTTCCTTCCCTCTCCATCCCCCTTAAAACAAAACAAAACCTTCAGTCCTTAAACAAATGTGTCTTTGTTTTTACTTTTTTTTATGAAAAAGCTTAAGTCCTTTGGGAAAAGCTTTCCTCTCACAGGAAGAGGGGGGAGGGAAAAACCCAAAACCCTCCTAAAGCCAAAAACAGCAAGCCTACCAGACATCACAGTGTTTTGCTATCTGAATAGTAGCAGATTGCATAAAAGAAGCAATTTCTCATCTTTATGAATGAAAAAGTGCAATTGCAGAAATGCACAGAAACAGACATATGGTTTTCACTCTGCAAATGTAAAATTAGTAGCATTCAGGACAAAAATTTGCTGCGTACCTTTCTTGGAGCTTCTTTGGACTGTCATTGTTGGGAGTGGAACTTTAAATGGGATATTTCAAAGCTCTGAGATGGCAAAAATCAGCTGCTCCCTTCTGGCCTTTGTGTTTTTTGTTACCATAGGCAGATGCATGAATTACCTTTTCCTGATCTAGGAACCTGGCAGCAAACATGAGCTAAGTGAGAGAATGAACCATAAAGACCAAGAACAACGTGAAATATCACTTCGCTAATTTGTCTACATGGACTTTATCCAGAAAATATACTGAAGAACAGGAGGGCTGATGAGATAGAACAAAATTATTGCAGCATACTTTCTCCCAAATGTAATAAAAATGCAAAATTGAGTCAGTAGCCTACTATTGGCAATTACTTGTATTATTATGTGGGCTGGAGGGATCAAGGATGAAGGAAAATTGTCCAAGTGCTGAATGTGAATGAAAAAGTGAGGCGGCCTCCCTTAATGCCAGGATGTAAGGGCTTATTTTCTGTAGAGTAGGAAATCAGACACTGGACTAAAACAGTTGTAGAGGACTATCCCGGAGGACACCTTTGTAAGCATTACATGGAGAATTTGGAGTATGGTGGCTTCCCTGGGACTCAGTGGCACCACATAGCAACTCCACACATCTTGGGCAGCTCTTGGGCTTTGGTTGACGTTCCCTCTGTTTGTGCCCTGTGTTGCCACTGTCCCCCTTCAGTCTCTGAAGCCTGTGCCATGTGAACGCTTACAGCGTGTGCTGGGCTTCGGTGTGTTTGTAACCTGTGCAATCTCTGTAACTTTGATACTGTGCGCTCATGACTTATGAGGAGCGGCTGAGGTCACTTGGTTTGTTCACCATGTATAAGAGAAGGCTGAGGGGTGACATCATCACAGTCTACAACTTCCTCAAGGTGGGCAGCAGAGGGGAGGTGCGGAGCTCTTCTCTCTGGAGACCAGCCATAGGACAGGAGGAAATGGGATGTAGCTGCGTCAGGGGAAGTTCAGGTTGGACATCAGGAAAAGGCTCTTCCCTGAGAGGGTGATTGGGCACTGGAACAGGCTCCCAAGGGAAGTGGTCACGGCACCAGGCCTGTCAGAGTTCAAGGAGTGTCTGGATGATGCTCTTAGTCATGGTTTAGTTTTGGGTAGTCCTGCAAGGAGGAGGGAGTTAGACTGGATGATCCTTATGGGTCCCAATCATATTCTAGGATTTTATGAAATGACTGTGTCCTCATGACTGGCTTGTCCGTTGCATGATGGTGAACCTGTGTGTTGCTTCCCATACTTATTTTTATACCCTAACCTCATAGGTATACCTCCTTGTCCTTCCAGTGCCTGGGAGGGGAACTGTGCTCTCTGCAGTGCCTTCTGGAGCAGTGTCCTTGCCACTCAGAGGCACATGCAGAGATGATTATATGGACGTTCACCTTGTATTTGAAACATTTTTAAGTGCTCTTCATGAAGACTAGACCAGAGAATTATAGTCTTTGGGGAGGTAGAAGCTGAATTAACTTGTACTTTGCTGGCTAAGCAGTGTTAATGTTTTCATTACTTGGCCTAAAATGGAATAGGCAAAAGCTGCAGGGAGAGGCCCTGTCCCCCAGCTATGTTGGGTTTAATAAAAGATAGGATTTCTCCTTCTAAACTCTCATTATCCAAGAACTGCTGTGAAGGTATCAAATGATGCTGTTTAGATTGCAACAATCAACTAATTTGATTTCCATATTACTTCTGGATGACTGTTGCTGAAAAGACTTTTTATAAGGCGCCCTGCCCCAATATGAAATCAGATCCTCACACTCCTCTTCCTACGTACGTTTTACTGCATTGTATGGGCTGCACTGCTCAGCCAGAGAGTAGAGAGGGATATTTACCTCCTGTGCTATCATTATGTTCGATACTAATCAAATGCTACTAAGGACAGTAGGCTTGCTGTACTGCCGAATAGCAGGATATTATTATATATTTTGGTCAGAGGGGATCAGTGGAGCTGTGGAGTGGAAGAGCTGCCCACCCTATAGGCCCATGCTTGCTCTCCCAGTACCCTTCATTTCCCATTTTGCTGTGAGGCCAAAAAACTTTCTCCAAAACCTGTTTCCCATAGGTGTTGCAGCTGAGGTAGGACAAGGTGCAGACTGGAGGGACAAAGCCTGATATCAGAAAAGCCGTGGTAGTATTTGCACCTAATAGTTGTGCTGTTGCTCAGGAGTGTAGGTGGTTAATATTGCAGTGCTGCAGGCGGGTGGCGTGTCACCCATTGCTGTGGTTTAAGCCTGAAGGCATTGCGGTGTGAGTCGGACAGGAAGGCAAGGAGGCAGTTTGTATTATGGCAGCTGTCATACAGCTACTGTCTAATGCAAAGTAGGCTGCTGTGAGGTTCCAGTCTTTCTGCTACATCTTTCCCATGCTTAGAACTTCCACTAATTTGAAGTTGAATTTCTAATGAGAAACAAAACCTGTTCCTTAATCAGTGTGATTTGCTTTCATGGAACACTTCATTCAACTTTGTGCAAATTGTGAAAGCCATCTGACATTTGAAAATAGTCAGCTATTTTTGACGTTGAACCACACTGAAGAGTGCAATCCCCATGAAGTCTTCCTTTATTGAAGTGTAATTTAGTACCATAATATACTGAACTGAAAGCAGCAATAAAATAGTTCTACGCTTGGTCCTTTTTACGTTAAAATTCTGGAGTTGCAACAGTGCTTTTACCATTGTTTCCTTCATACCTTTCTCCTCTTTCTAGGCAATATATTGAATGCTGAACTTTTAAAATTCTCTTTAAGTGTTATTCTAATAACAGTTATGTTGGAGTGGAGAAAATATCCTCTTGCTCTTCTGTAGAGCAGTCATACGGATAAAACTTTTTTTGCTTTATTTGAATCTGTTTTGCAGAGTTACGAAGATCTTCCTAGGCTGGGATTTTTCTAAAGTCAATGTCAGAACTTAATTTTTCATACTTGTAAAGGTTGCGGTCTCTGACAATGAGATCTACCATGCTTTAGTTCTGTTTATCTTGTTCATCAAGTCAAACAGCTCTTACAGTTATTATCCACGATCAGCTAGCTCATTGGCATGACAATTAATCAAAGTATAAATGAGAAAGTACGAAACTCTGTGGTCGCCACCCTACAAACTTCATTGGCACCTCTAGTGAGTGTTCTCCAGGGAGAAGGAAGAGGCATGGGTTGGTAAGGATGTGGAGGAGGCAATTACAGTGCTGTGGTATGGCTGGATTAGTTCTGGCTGCTGGGCTTTGTACCTCTGAAGGCTCCTGAGAAAGAAGGGAGTGTGCCACTGGGTTGCTGTCCAGCGTCTCTTTTTTTTTTTTTTTTTTTAATATTATCGTCTCTTTGATCACAGCTTCACAGCCTTTGGCAGCTTGAAGTGTAGAAGAACTTCTTTCCCCTGCTGAGAAATTATAGAACAGTCTCTGCTTAATTGTTCTCTATTACACAATGGATTTTGTTTTAACCAATTCTTTTCTGTCTTGGGAAGGAGAGAGATGTGTTCTACATAGAAACCTGTGTACAGCTTTTTCAAATAATTTAAAAGTGTGTTTCAAAGCTGATATGAATTATCTTGAATTATATAATTGGTCTTCAGCCTGATTATGTATGAAATATACAGTGACCTAAAATGAAGATGCCTGGTTTATTACATTGCTCATAAAATACAACTAACTAGTCATAAGGGAAAATCCTCTTGGGGAAAAGATTCAAATTAAGTAGTGCCTCACTTTCTCAGTTACTACATTTCTGTTTTCTTAAAGGGTTTTTTCATCTAGAATTTTTTTTTTTCTTCGGACAATTTCCAGGACATGTATTTAAACTAACCATTTATGTTTCATTTTGGATGTCTGTAGTACTTTTACCTTTATGCTAATGTATGTAGATGAACAGGTCAGGACTTGACCTATATAATAAAAATGCCTTAATTTACTCCTGTGTACATTCCAGGGTGTGGGTATTTAAATAAAAAGGTGGGGGGTGGTGGTGGTGGAGGATGAGCTGGTTCCTGGTGCAGTAATTGTAGCTGGAGACTGACACTCGTGAAGGGAGTGCAGTTGTCAAACTAGCTGCCATCTGATGCCAGTTTTTTCTGACCCTGCTGTAAAGGTAGCTTGTAGAGACACATCTGCAGTGAGGCCAAGGCCAAGTGCCTGCTCGGGGTAGAGTCTTTCTGCAGTCCTTCACTAGGTCTTGATGGCAAGAGGTGTGCGTTGGACGTGTCCTTGCGGCAGGGCAAACCTCATGGCCCTGCTGCCTGATGCTCTTGAGAAGAAGCAGCCCCTGGAAAGCGCTGCAGCTCCCCGCTGTGCTGCAGGTCCAGGTTTTCCACAGGACCTGGCAGTATGTGGTGTGGTCTGCCATTCCTGTGGGACTGGGGCATGGCTGGCTGGGTCACAGGGTCTATCTAACCATCCCTCCTGGATCCTTTGGTGTCCCCTACCTCTGGTTCTGAGAGATGCTCAACAGGAGAGCCACAGCTGACTTCAAGGGCTGATGTGCCAAGAGCCTGACTCACAGGTTGCACTCAAGGTTTTTGCATCATAGGTAGAAATAAAGTAGCAATCCCTTCGCATAAAATGGCAGGAAAATACACAAAACACTCTGAAGAAAGCATATATGCACAACTTGGGGAAAAGGAGTTGTCATGGGAGCTCTGGTCTGTGATGTGTACCACTGACCATGCGACCTGCAGGATTCTTCAGCATCCAGTAAACATTATGTGGATGTCTGCAGGTAATCTTGAGCTACCTTGCAGACATAAGACTGAATCCTCCTCCCTATCTCTTGGTATTTTTGCCATAACACAATGGTGTCCACATGTTTAGATGCACAAATAATATTCTTTGTTTAAAAGTCGTAAATGTTTCTTTAGACACCTGATACAATTTTCTAGATGAGCTTTCCCCTTTTTGCAGCTGGTTTGGATGAAATTCAGGGAAACAGTTACAGTACATGGTCTGCATCCAAAGGAGAAGTTTTACTCCTCTGAGGACAGTTAGCTATGGTAGGAACATAGCCCTTAGCAGTGGGGCTGGGCTCAAACTCCTCTCTTGCCCCAGGCCTTGAAGAGATGTCCCATGACTCCTGAGCTAGTGTTGCTCCCTGATGGCATCTGAAGGGTGCTGAACAGACTGGTGGCAAGGCAGCCTGTAGTGGGCACCTGGTGAAATGTGTTTCGCCAGGCTCCACTCTCAGGTATCTCTTCTAAAATACCTCAAATGCTTTTAGCTTTCACTTAATGACTGTACTCTGAGTTGCTTTGTCTGGAAGTAGTTACTTTTTGTAGAAGTTCTTGCTAGTGGTATAAGATAACTTGGCAAAATCTGTGAGAAAATGGTTATGTGGGGAAGAGGTTATTTTGAGATTTTTTTGTCTTATCTGGAGAACTACCAAAAGCTGGGAAGTGCAAAATACGTGTGGGGTTTTTTTCCCCCTGAAATTTCACACTGCTTTTCAAAATAAATTCTTCTGCCTTTAAGTGGGTGCGTCCTTGCTCAAAAGTAGTGATTCCCAAATGTTCATATTTGAGCCAAGAATAAAATCTTTTTTTATGCAATCTCTTCAGAGCCTGCCTGTGAGAAAGAAAGAATCTTTTAAAGACTTTATTCTCTTTACAGAACATAATGAGTTTGCCTTTCAAAGGAGAAGCTGAGAATTGCAGTGAAGATGCTCTGTTGCATTTTTGGCTTGGTTTTATGCAGGATAAAACTGTTTAGTATTTAATATAGTAAACTGTTTAAAAAGCATAAGTTATGTAATTACCATAACCATCAGTATTAGTACTTGATTGTCAGTAACAGCATGCTGTAATAATATTCCAAAATTAGCAGATACAAAATAACTATCTGATCCTTTCCTCTTACTAAGCTGAAAGTCAAGGATATGGCTTTATCAGTAGGAAAATGATTACAGATATAGTCAGATTTAAAGACTTTTTTGGCTTTTCCTTTTGTTTATCCCTCCGTGCATATCTTAATTATGTAAAAGTCTCCAGTTTGGAAGCTGAAGTGTTATTTTATTTCTCCAAGTACCTTTTAGTATCAGCTCAATGAGCACCAGTTTTTAGGAGCTTGTTAACTTGCCCATGACAGTTTTTTTCATAGCTCAAATATGTCAGCTGATGTCTGACTGCTCTAAAATAATAATGAACACCATAAAATTCTTTATATACTTAGTGATGTGATCTGGTAGCCTTATTTCAAACAAATGAGCATGTGCATGGTGTATGGAAACAACCAAGTAAGTCCTCCCTTGCTCTGTGATATCTGCTGGTGGGCCGTAGTTGACTCTTCAAGGAAGGAAAGTACCTAGTGGGAGAATTATGAAGTGATATTAAACCAGTCCTGATGGCAATTGGCTTGTCATGTATGCAAGGGAGAACTTATTTATAAGGGTCAGAAAATAGCCTGCAAATGTTTTCCTTTCCCGGTGTTAAATCGTGGTTTTATTGTCAGCATTGGCTACCCATAGGGTAGGAGTGGAACCCAGTTTATGGATAAGTCTCACCAAATTAAATTCTACTCCGCTTTAAGAGAAGCAGCACCAAATGTAAACAAAATGTCTCTTGCTGCTTTGGTATTTAAACTTTTATGACAAAATGGCTTAGGATTGAAAGCAGTAGTTTTGATCTCAGTGCAAAATGGATACCTCTCAAAGCTGCTGCACGGGAAAGTATAACGTTCTCTGTGGTTCTCCTTTTTTTGTTACACTCTAAATCCTGTGATTACAGGTTTGGTGTAAACCCCTCCCCGTGAACTTTTTAAAAGTGGACCAATCTTTCCATGCAACAAAATGGATCCATAGACTTCTGAATGGCTGACGTTCATTTGGCTCGCAGGTGCACCAGAAGAGCTCCTGGTTAGTGACGGTAGGAATTCCTGAGGGCCTGAGCCCAGCTGGAAGTTTCCTGCTATAGCACCTAATGCGACTGTGCTTCACATCATAGTATAAAAGTATCAGAAAAGATTGTGTGAGGCAAAAAGATGAACCTTGCTCCTTTACTAGTCATTTTCCAGCACACCAGGTAAATGATAGTATCTTTTAAGATTATTTAATTGCTAGGGGAATTCCATTGTGTTTGAAGGATTGCTCCTCCCCTTCTCAGTTTGTGAAGACCTTTATCAAGTGCTAGACTTCACCAGTTAATCCAGGAATTTACAGAAAGGTAAGGCAAAGTTCACAGAACAGTGGTGTGGTATGACTGTGTCAACTTGGATTGTTTAGCATGTTTGCAACGAGGGTTTTTTTTTCTGTTTTCTTGAACTTTTTTTTTCTTTCTGTCAAGTCCATTCCCAGGAATGATGAGTTGAGTGTACATGTGTCGCATCCAGGTATCATTCTGGCAAAATCACTGACAAGCTGATGTGTGTGGTTATTTTTTGTTTTTGAGGAAGGCAGATACTCCACTTCCTAAGCCAAAAAGAAACTTTTCTCAGACAAAGCTTGATCTTCCTGTAAGCGTTTTAAATCCTGCCTGTGTATTGCAGGTGCATGCCCAGACCACATGCTGCCTGGTGACCGCTCCCTCTGTGGACAGAAGGATTAGAATAGAGTTTCAGCCCTAATCCTGGGTTTCCTGTGCAGATTCACTTTACAGTCTTGTTCCTGTTTAGTTGCCTGTGTGTTAAAGAGCATGTTTTTATTTGTACTTACTCTCAAAAAAAGTAAAAAGGCACTAACAATGGTGTTTTGATTTTTATTGCATTGATGAACTATGTTAAGATTTATGCCTTTTTTTTTCTCCCCAGACGCTTCACAGGGTAGTAATTAACCATGTGCTATGCAAATTCTTGCAGTAAAAGGAATTGGTTATCTGTTAATTAAAACTAAATGATAACAATTTTAGATTTAGGTTATTTCAAAGTATCTAAATTATTTAGGATCTGAAGTCTTAATTTTTTTCAATGAAAGCCTTAGTCTACTTTTTGTTAATTTTTAACTCTACAGTAAATACATATGGTTTCTTAGGTACAGAATGATATCCTGTAATAAAACCCTCACAGTTTCTGTCTTCCTCAGGGCTTGAACTGACCTTCAGAATTTTGTGAAATGTGAAAAATCATTTGATCAATTTTTTTAATGATCTTTGTTTTTTTGTATTTTTTATTATCCCTGCAGTTTTAAATGCAGTTGCACACAAACTGACCTGCATCTAAAGTTAATATTGGCCAGGATGAAAGCATGCAGCTAAATTTGTTCACCAATATGTTTAATTGATCAAGAAGTTGGTAAAAGACTGTTATCCTGATGCAGTGCTTTTTGTCCTCAAGATTTTTGTATTTAGGGAGCTATTTAAATCATCTGTCACAATTAATTAAAATATTATCTAGAATACAAGCTGGTTTAAGCAATTGGAAAATTAGTTCCTTGATTCCTAGAAATTTAAAGGAAATACTTTTGAATTGTGTAGTAATGGCAAATGATGGCTTTTTGCATAAAGAAAAAATACTAGAAGCATATGTTTGTGGTGTGTTAATTTTTTGCCAGGTTTTCATATCTAATTTCAGTTTCTTTACCAGTCTATTGAAAGACTGGGCTTGGTGCCCTGGTGAGACCTCTGAGGGTTGGTGTGAAAATCTAGAAAATCTAAAGTCAAAACTTCAGAAGTTTCAAAAGCTCTAAGTCAGTAAGATTTTTTGACATGGAGATGCAATTAATGTAGATTTTTAATAGCAGCCACTGTAGTGGATTCTACAAAAATATAAATCTTTGGTAAGACATACTACACTTACCTCCATGCATTTTCATGTTACAGGGCTGCCTGGAAAATTTCAGATGTTGGCAATTTCACTGATGTGTTTCTGCAAAATGATTGCCAGCATTCCCTCATTCTCACTAATCAAAGATGCTTAAATGAAAATTAAGCCTGTTTGGAGGTACTGCTAATTAGCTCTTGTGTCCCACATTGAGGGAGCTGTGAGCTGCCCCCCTGCATGGGGGGAGAAGGGGGGAAGGGAATTTTTCCATCTCTGAGCCATATATTTGTAATCTCCTACTGTTATTATTCAAAGGCCTAAAAATATACTGGATTCTGTTTCAAAACCAAGATTGAATATATATTACTGTAGGAACAGTGTTTTAGGTAGTTTCTGTAGGAAAGTAGCTGTTGTATAAAAATACCTACATAAGTATAGAGTCTTTTGCTGGCATGCCTTTTGAGACAAATTAATTTGTTTTCTATACAATTGAATGCTGTTTTTTTCAATCCTCATAGAAGCTCAGCAATAAGCCTTGAGCACAGAATAACTTCTTTATCCTGTGTGATTTGTGTGTATTTGTCTTTTAAATCTGTTTAACAAAGTAGTGCAACAAATGTGGGATTAGCGACATGCTAGTTAGCTTTGCTGAAGGAGGCTGAGACAGAAAAATGGGGAAATTCATATTTTTTTGCATTAGGTATGATTAGCTGGCACAAAGATTAGCTGTATCATGCCTTTCTTTTCAAATGGTTCCTGACCTCATGGGTGCAAGGAAGTTTTGATCCAGCTGTAGCAGTATAAATTTGGCAAAGAAAATAAGCACGAGGTTTGTGCAGATTTGTATATTGGCAGTAAAATATTCTCAGCTCATGGGCTTTCCTTTTACCTCTCACAAATTTAAAAATAATGTTGGTCAAGTGCCAGGTGTCTGTTGTTGTACATGCCTCTCTGTATTTTAGTGCTCTTTACTGCTTTCAGTGCCTTTATTTTTTCTCTGGATCCACTCTGACACTACGATATGGAAGGCTGTTAATACCAGCTTAAATTGGGTATTGCTCACAAGTTTCTGATACATTATGAAATAAGAGTTTTAAATTTCAGTAACATGAAGTCTGCATTGTAAAATCCTACTTTTAATCTAGGCTTATTTGGTTAAGCTATGTTGAATCCATTCCTAAAAATATTAAAGCTTTTTTGTTTTGTTATTATTATCATTTGAGATCAAGTCTCTCTGAACTGTGTAGACACGCACCTGTGCTCATTTTAATCCCTGTGTAGTTTTCATCAATTATCACAGCAGGCAAGAAGAAAATCAAATTGTAAAATGCTTTTGAAAAGTAAATACATTCAACCTGGGGTTCAGGTTTCTGTTTTAATCAAACATCATCTGTATTCATATTCTTACACAAAGCTGGGTAAGGGAGGGGCATGAAAAACCTTTTTTTTTGTTTTCATTGTGAAATATCTGTTTTGAAGTGTTCTGGTTTACAATGAGTATAGTATGTTAGTGTTTGTAAAGGAAGGCTGTGTGTATGTGTGTATGGATATTTTTTTTTTTTAAGCTAGGAGAAAATCTAGGTCAAGAGATTTCATTCTTATTAATAACTTAAGGCTCTATTCAACAAAAATTATCCTCCGTGGCTAGAAAGCTTGCTGACAGGGGAAGCGCTGGTGGGGGAGGAACCCGCTGCCCTCAAATGTGGACGGGAGCATTTCCCTTTCCATCAGGGCGTTAAAATGCTCACCTTCCCCCATGTGTTTTTGATCGCCACCATAAAAGCTCCCAGGTGCAGGCTCTCCTGGTCTGCTTCAGAGCTGATGTGGGAATGGTTTTGTGTGGTTTTATTGGTGCGGGGTTGTGCTGGGGGCCAGGGACCCTCGACGTTTCCCACCCCCGCTGTGTTCCCGATGTCTGGCCTAGGCCCTGTGCCATGACCCCGGCCTTCCAGCGCTGACTCGGACCAAAACTGGTTGTCTGTTGTTGCTAAAACAAGCTCTGGCCACAGGACCAAATTATGTTTTTTCTTTCGTGAAAACATTCATGTCAGCAAAATAAACAAACTTGAAAGCTTGCCAATTCTGGTTTTAATTCATTGGGAGATACTAAATCATGAAATCTCTCCCTTGGCCTTGTCTAGCTTTCCTGCTTCTCTTCCACTGCCCTACGTATTTAGCTCCACAGCGCCAGTGCCTTGGCCTGGCATTAGATATGTGAACTGGAAAAATTGGGGAAAGTGCTGTTAAATATGTAAACTGGAAGAATAGGGAAATTCTTGGCTCTTTGAGCTGCAGTCATCTACTGTATTAGGGGTTTAAACACAGGGAAAACAGTTGTTGTGAGGCCTTTAATTTTCCCTTAAGCTTCTGCGTCGCCCTAGAACCAAAAGCAAAGGTAGTTAAATTAGGGTAATTAATCATGGAACAACTTACACAGGGCATGTAATGAATTTTCCATCAATTTGCAAGTTCTGTAAATCAAGATAAGAGGCATCTCTAAAATATGCTCTTCATAAGCTATGGCTGCTCTACTTGACAAAAAAATTAGGTTAAGTAAGTTAGATGCCATCTGTGTTGGCATCTTGAAGTTGTTTCTGGAGTAGTTCCTTCAAACGTGAAGGTTTAGAAAACTAGTCTGTATTTCCATGTCTAACACTGTATCAAGGAGTGCCAACTTGAGGGAGAAAAGGTTTTTTTAAGTTAAGTAGTTTGTGTTCAGAACTCCTCTATTGACTTTCCTTTTCTCCTGTTCCTACCCAAGATCTTGTGGATGTGGGAGGAAGGCAGAAACCCTGCCCATCTGCTGCTATAGAACCTGCTGACGATACCTATCTGCCCCACAAAACTTGGGTTTGCGCTGACAAAAGACAAGAAACATTATATTTATTGCTTTCAGGGGAAGTCTTCCAATGTGTGGAGTTGCAGGTCTGAACTTCCCACAGTGAGATGTGCAGGAGCCTTAGACATTGTAGGCAGCCCATGTGACTAATATAATTGCATCTTCTTGAATAACTACTGTAGATGTGAAGTAGACTTTGAAGCAAGTCAGTTGACACCCACACAGGACTAAATTATAACATCCTGAATAAATTGCTATGCAGTGGAAGCACTAAAGTGGTGTCAATACAAAGAAAGTTTGTTCCCAACAATTCTTCGTATGTTGAAAATCACTTGAAATTTGCTGGATTAAAGTTTAACTTGCGTAGTTAGGTTATTTGCATGTAATATGAGCAAAGATCATAAAGATCATTAAAAATAAAACACAGGAGAGAAATGTCAAATGTATTTTAAGTATACCTATCAAATTCTGTTCACATCCCACATATTTTATTGTAACTTCCATGGTTTGTGACCAAATGGTATACCTACTTTTTCTTTAAAATGTAATAAAATAATCATTCCCTATTTTGTGGTAAGCAAATTGAAGCATATTCTGTCTTGAAGTGCATTATATGAAACCCTTCAGTAGGGTCTGAGGAGGCATGCCTCTGAGAATTTATCCTCTTTCTTATTAGCACACAAACATAATAACTGGAAACTTAAATGCATTGTACAGTATGAAAATGTAGCAGTAGAAATGGCAACACTGCAATAAAGATCAAGTTAGAAACCTCTTTAGATGTTGGACTTCATTTTAAAGTTTGTTCCTTTTGTCTTTAGTGCTTTCAATACTTAATTTTGTATGTTACTCACGCTCCTTCTTAGATGCCTCATATATTTGAGCTTACAATTCAGAATGTTCAGATTCACTGTTTGGGGTTTAATACTTGTTTGGGTTCCTAACTTTGTAGATAACTTGCATAGAATTTTCTGCAGGAACATCAGCATATCTGATAGAGCAAATGTTACCAGCTTTTAACAAGGGAGAATGTCATATTGACATTTATTAGTCTGGTGAAATCATCAAAATATGCATCATTAGGAATATGTGAGTGCCTCCAGTGAAAAATAAATATTTTGGTATACAAAAAAAATTACACGTGTTTTTGGAGATCTTTTTGTAACCCAAATGACCAGCATTATTTTCTTAGCTGTGGGATCATTTGAAATTGCAAAGATTAACCAGTGCAAGTGGTAGTGGTCCATATCTAATATTTATAAAAGAATAGTGAGGTAGTTGCAGAATGAGCGACAGGGTAGGGTGAGCACTCAGTTTCCCTTTGGCTTCAGGGTAGAACGGAGACCTTGCTTTATGGACTGATGATGTGCCCCTGGCAAGTCGCAACCTCCCATTGTGTCCTTTCTTTTCCTTTCTGACTGCTGATATGAAATAACTATCTACTTTATGAATTCTGTTCCTATTTTGAAAGCTTTTTTTTTTAATATTTTATACTCTTTTCTTCTTCCCTGACCTCAGTGCTGTTAAATGAGGATAAGAGTTATAAAAGGAAATCTGTGCCCTATCAGCGGCTTTTTGTGCTACATTTGGTGATAGGATGTGACTGCAGAGGAAAATCCTGATTGATATTTTTATTTGTAAGGAATAAAAAAAAAAAAAAAAGTGTAAAAAGTTTACATTCGTGAGTTGTTGGAACAGTACGAGAATATAGTCTCCTAAGCTTCGCTGCTGATTTGACATTAGACAAAAAAAGTGACCCAAATCAAGGTCAAACTGATGGAGTATATTCTGCAACTGTTGCCAGTTTCATGCCTTGCCATAGCAACCTGATACAAGGTTGATAAATGTTTGTAAAAGAAACAGTAAGTGGCTTAAGTCCTCAGAAAGGAAGCATAAAACCTTCTGATTCAAACTGTTGATTTATACTGCTCTTATCCTTAGTAGTTGGTTTGGCTGCTTGCCCCTTGCCTGTGTTTGCCAGCTTCATGCTACTTGGAGTAGTTGCCTGGGTTCGCTTCCTCTGGGATATGGAAGTGCTGTAGTACTGCACTGAAATGTTGTGTAGCACTAATTTGTGTTTTCATTAAAATCTTTTAACCAATAACTGGATTTTGATAACTAGCTTTAAACAAAGAAAAGTAAGCAATTGTGAGATCTTATGTATTTTTTTATTTCTGTACCAAAGTGTCTTAAACGGCCTGTTTCTAAGCTAGAGTTGTATCAGTATATGAAGATGTTTCCTTCTCTGCTTCTCAAAATCGTGGGGCACAGCACAAGAACATTATTATTAAATGTCTCTGATGAAGGTAGGCTTTGCAGAGCTGGCATGCTGTGCTTAATCCCTGCTTTTGTAAACTTCACTGAGTTGTCCTAAGCACTGAGCCCATGGTGTAGGGTGGGCTCCACTTCTTGTGGTCTAGGAAGGAAGGCTTTTGGTAGCACGTCCTGTGTCCGTGTGTCACTGGGTGCAATAAAAAGACTCCTTCCACTGCCTCATTAAAGTTGGATCATTGATATCCTATACCCAGCACACTTTTTCCTGCTGCTTGTGTTACTGTTTTACTGTTCCTATAGATGATAGTATTGAAACAGGTCAGGAAGGGAGGCATTGAACTGCTTGTAGTCTATTGTAGTCCAGTGTTAGGTCAATTTAATAAACAACAGTCATACTCTAATGTAGTTTCTAGTAAAAGTTTGTAGTATGTGAACTGAGGTGTGTTGACCTGAGCCTTCCTGAGTCCCCAGCTTGGTCAGTAGTTTGGGGTCCTGGGGTATCCCCCAGTTATATACTGTCCCAGGGACCTCCCCTGCCTTAGGGCTGATGCGGATGAAACCTGGGTTTGAGAGCCAAAAGAGTCGAGTCGGGTCCCCAGGCTTGGCTGGTGACAGGGAGCAGGGCTGACCACTGCCTCGGGCAGCACATCTGTGCCTTGCTGAGCTCTGTACACTGCTGTATATTGCCCTTGTACATGGCTTTTTTCAGTGTTATATGTTTTATAAATACTTTGCTCACACTCTTGCACTTTGGAAAGTAAGTTTTAGAAATACTCTCTTATTTATGTCCTCTTTGTGTGTTTGACCCTGTGGCCTGACCCCAAGTCAAAGCTTTGCATATCTTCTTATTCCCAGCAAAGTGGACTGTGGGGTTTTTTGAAGCCCAGCTGTAGGATTAGTGTTTCCCATTATGGACAATGTGTCTGTTTCATGTCTCTTTTTACTAACATTTGTCGACTGATCTAAAGTCCAAACCTGAGTTTATCTGTCTGTATCATTTCCTCCTCCAGCTGTAAAATATCCAAAGAGAAACAATTACAGTTCAATAACCATTGAAGAGAATTGCATGGTCTGGGTGTGATGCAGGGTAAGCAAGTGGCTGTCCTCAACTTGAATATAGATTAAACTGAATTCTTGCTATTTTAGGGTTTTAATAACTTTCTGATGAAAATTCTTTACCTGGAAACTTGCATGTAGAAGTGTGGGCTGGAGCATTTTTCAGACCAGAGGAAAATTTGCCTTTACAGGCTGTAATGTCCATCTGTATTTCAGTCATACCTAACGAAATGATAAATCAATGACCGTTTCCCTCAGCTGATTCCTCTTGCCATTGCCAATTGTTTCTTATTTCTTCTGAAGTGTGCAACTTTTTTTTTTTGTCTTTTGTGTTTGCAAATGCCTTATTAATTATTTGTACTTATTCTAGTTCTTAAGCTTATATTGTAAATCTAGTTCTCATGTTGGGCAGTGAGCGAGATCTGAAACTTCTCCAAAATGTGTGCATGGCTCAGCATTCAGTCACCATCTGGCACTTTCATACTTCCCGGACTTCCCACAGTTCTGACAAAAGTGCTATAATGCCTCTAGTCTTCAGGTGCTTTGGAGAACCACTCTTCCAGTTTCCTGGCATCATTCCCTGGCAAAATTGCTTGGGCACATTTTACCTCAGCATCTAACTGTGTCCTGAAAACCCGAGAGCTGTCTTGATCTGATCATTTAATGGGATTGGGTGTCACTTTTTTTTATTGTTTTGAAGGTAAATCATTGTCCTTGGCCACACCCAAGGGAGAACTAACACATCTCAGGTGGTGGTTCTGTACAAGGATAGGAGGCTTAGGACTTCTGTGTCTCTTGCACAGCTTGTCTTACGCAGATATAGTAAGATGAGGGGAAGATGAGAGGCTACAGCAAATTTGTTTTATAATTTGCTTAAAAATCCTACTTCTCTAACCGTGGCTGGATTTGCAACAAAAACAATCATGAGTCCAAATCTGTTGAAGGCATTAAGTAACATTTGTCTAGCTTTGATGCTGCAAAGACTGTTGAAAGTGTGTATGCATTTCAGAGTATCTTTCTTAAAATGGTAATGGCGTCGCTATTAGGACCAGAGAGAGGTGTCACCCTTATCAGATCTGAAAATCTGTCTCATGCATAGTTTATGCTTTTCTTATGCTTAGTAGAGTTCCAGCTCTACCCATTAAATGCTGCTAACTTTTGAAAGTTTATTGTGAGAATGCAGACAGGGTCGTGTAATGTATGTGACTCCCTCTTCAGCTGCATATAATTACTCATGTATGTTTTCATGAATGTCTTGTCTTAAGACTTCTCCCAAATAGCAAGAAAGGATGGTGATAGCATATGGTTGCTTCGAATGTCTGTTCTAAAGTCAAACCAATTACTTAGCTTGCATCTCATGAACTACAAAGTGGTTATGCTTTCATGGCGACTATGGAAAATGAATAAAGCTAAATTGCAAGCTCAAAAAAAGGACAGTTCAGCATTTGGTTTACCTTGAGTGTTATACCCAGGCTGTTATTTATATTTCGGACATAATTCTTTAAGATAGTGTATGCTGACATGTTCCCTGGATCATCAAATAAAGACTCAGAGTACACTGGTTTTTATAAATCAAAATCTCCAAGTCTTAAACCATTTTCAAGACCCCCAAGCCATGAATCTCATTGGCATAAATATATTGGTGTCTCTGAATGAGTGATTCTCAATTACTTTAATGATGCTCTTTTTTGGAGCTTAATTGACTTTTTTTAATTGCTGGAGAAGTCACCAGAAACCCTTACAAAGGGTCTTGTCTCTTGCCCTAATTTCACTTGATTGTTCTGACTGAACTTCTGGTCATATTTACTTAAAATAAATAATGGTACTGGGCAGCTTCTTAAGCCTATCTTCTCTTGTCACTTGAATCATTATACTTGCTTTTCGTCCTATACCTTGTTTTTGCTCACCATTTCACAGCCCTTCTTTCAACTCTTAGCTTGACAGTCATCATGAGTATACAGGCTTTCTTCTTTCAAGTCCCTTGGCTAAGAGGTGTGTATTCATAGAGACTGAATGAAGGTTATGGGAGATTATATTTTAGCATATAAACTCAGTTCATAAATTCCCAGTTGCAGTTTTTAGTCAGTACCTCTTGAACCATGTTTGTGCTTTCAGCTGGGGAGTACTTTCAATCATCTGCTGCTCTTCAGTGGAGTTTCTTGAAGGAATGGTTCCTCATAACAGGTGTGTCCATCCTCTTTCATAACTACCTATCTTAGCTGTTTGTCTTACCAGACCTAAATCTGACTTTTTTTTTTCCCCCCTTAATTTGTGTGGCATCTGACTGTTGTTCCTCAGGTGCACAAAAAGAGTGGCGGGATGGAAACCCATTAGGTCCATGGATATGGCTGCTTTGTTCCAGTACTGTGATTTTGTGATTTCCCTGCTTTCCATTGCCCCCCAAGACAACTTCTTTCTCAAGAGATGTGCCATCTCTTTTTACTCGTCTTTAGAGTCTTGTTTTACTGGGATGCCTGCTGATGCTTAAGAACTCTAATGATTTTTATCATAATGTCTATACTTATTTTCATTCATTTTTTTAATTCTAGAAAAAACACATCCTGCAGAACCTGGTAGCACTTAGCCAGAAAACCTGTTTTTCTGTGTTCCTTTTTTTATTATACTTTCATGACTGTTTGTGATTCATTCCAGGAAAGTGTTAGACTTCCATTAAAAAGTTCCTAGAATAAATGCATATTTTATCATTTGCCTTTATAAACTTACAAGTAGTTCAGTGAGGAAGGTTGGAAGGACAGAAGCTCTGATTTTGTAAGTAATCATATGATTGCATTAAGGACTTTTTATTTTATTTTCCTGATAAGAAGTGCAGCAGTGCATGTGGATCATAAAATGACAGCTTATCGGTACCTGATGTGTGTATTTCCATGGACACAGAGTGTTAAATCCATAACTGATACAAACCTTAAATGAAGCCCTCAGTCTTGGATACTAGAAAACAGTATCTGAGAATGTGGGCAGAAAACTAATGAGGGTAAATTGAAACTGTGCTTTTTGGCTTTTCTTAGATATGTTTTTCAAACGTGCATAGGTACAAACCAGCAAACAGAAAAAAAAAATTAGTGTGCTGGACTTGGTAATCTGCTTCTAGTTGAAGCTTTCTGTCAGTATAATTAACACTTAGGAGATTAACTTACCTTCTGCTTCTGTAAATGTACTGTAACTTTCCCTGACGGTATATAGTGGCTGAATAGCTGTGCTGATCCAGAGTCTTCTAGTGAGATGCTGACAGCTGCAAGAATAGTGGTAGTGAAACTGTGAGACTTTTAAAGACATTGCTGCCTTCACAGTTGTCCAGTTGGTATAACTCTTGCTTGGAAAAATTAGCAGTATTTTCATCAAGCTTTGTGTTGAGTAAGGATCTTCTTAGTTTCTTATACATGTCTTACTTTGCAATGAAATTTATTATTCTTGGTCTAAGTTGGGGTGAATTTTTTTAACACATGTGGGTAAAGTCAGAAAATGTGAAAGTTAAGGTTTCCAGCTCAGAAGCAAAACCTACAATATTGAAGATACTTATGCATTTATTTGCCAGCAAAGGTAGTATAGAATAATGCTTTCCATAACGCTGTGTGAAGTATGAAGGTGTTAACATTAGTTGTGGGAGGTCTGACTTCTGATTTTTCTGGATTTCTTTAATTTGATTCCTCCATACTTTCAGTGGTTTCATGCAGAATAAGTGAGCAGATTAGAGCTTAGTTGTATTGTTGTTTTTAATGAAAACATGTCTGTCTACAGGAGTAGAAACTGCCGGAATTAGTGGATAACAAAACTCCACTAATTAATGTTTCTGAAAATCATGTTCTCTAAATTGACTACACCTTCCAGTTTATGTTTGATGTGAGCTTTTTACCTGGAAGCTATTGAGATGTGAGAGTAGTGACTCAGCACCTCCTGCCTGTGAAAATTTAGGGTCTGCATTAAACAGACTGGTTTGGGGTTGGTTTTTTTTTGTTTGGTTGGGGGGGGGGGGGGGGGTGGCACAATATCCATTGGTAAATATTTCCTTGTTTCTAGTTATGTGTATGGCTGAGATCTCCTATACCTCATCTGCTTTGTTAAATAACTTTGTTCTCTCTCAGGGTCTGTGCTCTGTTTGGCTGCAGAAAGCATTCATCTCTCTTGGCACAGGAAGTATATCTTATTTATCTGAGGAGCCTAGATTCTTCCAGCTGCCTAGTTTCAGTTTCCTGACTTCAGTTTCTCCCCAGTGATAGCGATTAAGGTAACGCCTTATCAAAGCATCAAGTTATCAAATGTTTAATCATCTGCTGCTGAGCTTCCATATCAGTTTATTTCTTTGTCAAGAAATCCTACATTTTTAAAGACTTTGGATTATGGAAACCTTAGGGTAGACCTGAGTGAAGTTTGAAGGTTTAAATTGGTGCCGTTGGGATTATTAGAATAAGAAGCCCATTCATTCACTCACAGATCCTTCCGAATTATGTTTGGCTTCTCTTCCTTGAGATGTGTATTTTTGTAAGTACTAAAACTTTGATTTCATGCTTAGCAAGAGAATAAAAAAGAGGAAGAACACAGCAAGTGAGGATGAAAACTTTTCAGAAAGAAAGCCCCAAGACTTGTTGATACTGGACAGCAAAGCAGGAAAAGATGTGTGTCATAAAAGGCTCCAGACTGTTGGGTAAAGACTGAAACTCAGGATGTAGTCTATAAATACAAAACAGTTTCATAAAAATATTTTTAGTTCTGAGTGCCTCAGAAAGCTGACTGATAACAGGGCAGCTACTTTTGTATGTGTGCGTATACATTTATTTGTGCACATGCATGCACTCATACCACACTTTTTTTTTTTGTAAACATGAATACATTCAACTCGGTGATGTGTATTTCCCATAGGAGACTGGTAACATTACCAGCACCAGATGTAAATTTGGGAACTACAACTCGTATGCTTTGCAAACTCTAAACCAGCAACTTAGTGGAGAAGCAGAAAGCAAGGGACTCCAATTTCAGCAGGGCAGAAGGGAAGGAATTAGTGATGCTGAATACTTTCCTGCACAAAAAGACACAAACTTCCCTTCCCCCCCCCCCGCAGTATTTTGTTGCAAGATTTTTCTTTTTACAGCAGTACATTTAGCAGCTTTCTAGGTATGTTGGGGTTGTCTTCTGTCTAGGCCAGTTGATAGCTGTAAAAATTGTCACTGAACTTGGAGGGAAGAGTGCTTGTACTTGAACTTGCTCAAGCTGCTGGCCAAGAAACATGGCTGGAACAGATTTACTAGCTGCAATTAATGGCCATGTTCCCTTTTCTCCCTCTGACTCGTTGAATATGAACTTACAGGAATCTTGAACTATGAGTTGATGCCATCCTTTTGCTTGCAGAGTTGCTTTAGTTTTGAGACTAGAATGACTGCCAGTTCAGAATTACTGCTTGAAATACAGTAATTTAGAATATCAGAAAACTTTTTAATAACACAAGAGCATATTTTTGGTTGGTAATCTGTTGCTGGGCTTTGTTGTACTGAACAAGACAGGGTTGGAAAATGTGTCTTTTTTTTTCTCCTATGTTTTTAAAATGCTGTTTATTTTTTCTTCTTTTAACAAATACCAGAATAACAATACTACAGCAGTCCCATAATAACTGAGGAGCTGTAATGCTACATCACTCTGAATGTGCTTCTGCCTTCATCTTCCTCTTGCTACTTTTTTCTAATTTATAAGCGCTTACATGAAGGTACCCATTTGTCTCTGAAATCCCAACACAAAGAACCCTCATCTTAGGTGTACTAATGTCAAGACCTAAACTCAGGTGGATTCCCGGAAGATTAGGAGTGCGGAAATGCTAAGTAATTGATATCTGACAAATAGTGCTGCCCCTTCAGTGTATTAACTGTATGAGACAGCTGTTTTCTTCAATTTGTGCTTAAACAGTTTCTGCAAATATTTTTGAAATTGTTGTTGAAGGAACCCTGTGTTTCATCACATGGTCTGTAACCTAATTGCAGTCCTGTTTCTAGAGTGAATAACTGATTAGAAAATTAAAATCACTTGAAACCGCTCAGAAATGTTTGCTTAAAAGAAGCTGCTGTGCCATCTGCTTGTGCCAGTAAGGGTGCTTGAGCACATACTGTCAGATAGAACCAAACCCCAGAAATCTCAGGTATCCAAGTACTTTTCTTTTTAGAGTATTACGATTAGAGCTGATCTTAACTCAGGTGGCATGTTGAGAAAAAGAACATAAACCTGAACAGAGATTTAGGTCATATCTTGTAACCTACTAAATTCTGTATGGGTGTCTTGCATGTAAAGAAGCAGTGGTGAATCGCATTCATTTCAGGAAGGTAGTCTCGTCGTTACCCTTCCCTTCTGATGGTGGAGTTTTAAGGGGTTTTGGGGCGGGGGGGGTTATTTTGAATTTTTCTGAGCAAAAGGCAATGTTCTGGAGTGCATACTTAACAAGGGCTGCTTTGTAGGCTGGGTGGAGGTCATACACAGGGAGGTAAGGTGACTTGCAGGCTGGTTTTAAGCCTGCAGTGGCACAGCACTCTGAGTCTCCTGAGAAGATGATGTCTCACCACTTGTGCTCTTTGCTCTGAAGCATTCCTGAAGCATGCCTCTGAGCAGTTTCAGTGTGGGGAAAATAGTGACAGGAGGGAAACTTGGAATTGATACCTGTAGATCACCTGTTAAATTTCAGAACTTGGAGATTATGTTGTTAGGACTAACAGTATAAATGCTAGAGAACATTTACAGCTGACGGAGTGCTTATTTGGTGTCACTCACCACCTCTTTGCAGCCTTTCAGTCTCCAAAAGAAGACATACGTTTCTGATTTCTGAAACTTTGGTTGTTGAAGCCAAAATAGTCAACCTAATAGGAGGCTTGTTGCCTGTCCTGAAACTGTGGCTTTGACACATGATGATGAAGCTAAATGCCTTCCCGGTTGCTGTGTCTCCAGGCACTGCTGCAAGGAGCCTCTGGGGCTTCCATGGTGAAGACACCTGGCTCTGTCTGGAGACTTCTGCTGAAGGGGAAGACCTCCAAACAGGGCAGGCAGCCTTAGCAGGAGCTCAGAAATCTTACATCAAGGTAAGCAGATTAATTTTTCAAGAGAAATTAAGTTGCTGATGCAATTTTCAAAATAAGGATTTCTTTTCTTACTAAACACATAAATACATCTCTGAGCTTTCTCCTTCTTTTCCATGCATTGCTGCTTGCTACCTGGTATAAATGTTGTCATGGCAAATGCTGGAGGAGGGGGGAAAAACAACATAGTATGTTGTAGGTTAAAGTCAGAAGTAATTCCTTATAATATTAATAGAAAGATATGTCCACGGTTCTTTGACAAGGGAACAGGCTGTTTCAGAGCTCTACAGCATGCTCTGTCTTTAGAAATGTATCCCACTTTAATTGCTGCATTCAGAGCTCACTTTGAGTGGCCACAAAAAATATGGAAACACTCTTGGATGTCTTTAGCGATGGGAGGAGAATGAGGTTTGCATATGATGAATTTCTGTTTAGCAGCACTATAATTATTTCTTAGTGTGGTCATCAAGAGCTCATTCTTGCTCGTAAAGGACAAATGCTGATGGATGAAAAAGAAATGTGACCCCAAGAACTTTGTTGAACCTATCAGCACTACAGACCCAGGCATTTTGGGAGATTTGACTATACTATGGTTTTGTTAGATAGCCAGGATTTTGAATGTAGTGATGATATATGCAGAATCTTTCCTTCATACTGACAAGATTAATTGAACTTTGTGTAGAGAGTTGGCTGAAAAAGTAAGTAGTAGTGGAAACATTTTCCACAGATTTCTTCAAGATTAAATGTAGGTCTTTCTAAAGGTCTGCCAACTTCTACAGTTTTTAAAATAGCTGTTGCAAGGTGTTAATTTCATTGTTGGAAGGTTCCTTAGGTAAATATTCCTTGATTTGTTAGAGCAGAATTGCAGATTTTTCTTGTTAATCCTTTATTGATTTTCCTAATTGAGACTCGAATCAGGGCTCCGAACTAGACCAAAGTTCATTGTCCAAACATCAGTAGAGTAAAATCAAAATCGGCATGAGTTTTCCAAATAGCATAGTCAGCATTTCACGCCATAACCTTAATTTAGGATTTGTTGTATGTGCCTGGGAGTAAGACCACCAAGCATGGTTAGGCCCACTCATCCCTTTCTGCTTCTCACTTCTTTGAATTCAGTTTCAACTGTGTTTTTCCAGTCCACTAGCAAGGGTGTCTTGAACAGCTGAGGATACTGAATTGAAACCTTGGCAGAGCAGAAAACCTGATGATGATGAAGCAAAGATTTCAAACTGGAGGGGGAAAAAAAAAATAAAAATCCAGAAATATTTCTCTCCTTACTGTTGCCCTTTGTTATGTTTACCTTAGGAGTATGTGAAATGATAAGAGTTGAGACAACTATGCTCAAAAAAAATAGAGTATTTCTTTTGAATTATATTAAAGTGCAATTTTACACACAGAGTAAAGATTTCATAGAAAGTATTTGCATAATCCCACAGGGTGTATGCATGTACCTGCAGAGTGGTGGGTAGGATTCATGTACCAAAGTGTAAGGTACTGTCAGCATTTGGTGATGCACAGTGTCTGGAATTGAAATGCAGTCTTGAATGCTGTCACTACTTACAGCAAAGCAGTTTGTGTCTTTCTGTTTCTTTTTTCCCCATGTTGGAGGGGTGTGTCGCTAACCAGAAACACATGATGTCAGACAGCCAAATGTTCTGGTGAAAATCAAGGGCACTTCATAGCTGTGAAGATTTTTATATTTGTCCTAGATTCTTTTTTTCATTGATGCAGCTGTAACTGTTGTTGTAAATTGTATGAATAATTGATCAAGGAGTTCTTGTTACCTCAAGAAATGTTATGCTTATTGTTTCTCAGAACTGTGCTGCTCTTTGTTGTACTGCAGCGTTGCTCACATGCTGCTCTGTGTGGTTTTTATTCCCTTAAAGTTTTCTGCTCCCACCCGCTTCGATCTCCCCTCCCCCTCCTCTCTTCCCCACAAGAGCATGTTATTTTTGCTTCAGTGTATTCTGTGATTTAACTGAAAAGTAGGGTCTTGTTTTTTAATCGACAGCAACACAATTTAAAAAAAAAAAAAATTCCACAGCCCTGGGAACTGTGCAGCGTACACATCTGGTTTCACATAAGCTTGAATTGCTGGCCTTACAAATAAGAAACATGTAGTCCTTGCCGCAGAGTTAGCTAAAGTGTTCCGTAACTTGAGACTGTATTTGAAATAAAAACAAAATTGTATAGCTTCTTTACCGTACTAATGGAAAACATTTAATTTACTTCTTCAAGCCAACCAAAAGAATGACGCGATGCTGCAGATTTATGGTGCCTTTCTTCCGTAGAAATCAATACAGCTTGAAGGTACTGCTATGAGAGCTGGCTAGTTGACTGCGATCCAGCTGCGTTCAAATGTAAACTTCTGTACAGCAAACCAAAACTGATGATTTTGATTTGTTCAGGCATTGCTGTATCTCTGAGATATTATGGTGATGTTTTTTATTCATAGCTTTTCTCTGCTTTATTGCCATTAATACTAGTTTGGAATTTCAAAATAGCAAGTTCAATCTGCTTATGATTTTTTTTGCCTCAAATTGTTATTTTCTGCATTTTCTGAATTAAAGTACTTAGCTCTGTAGTAGTGATACCAGCAAAAGCTATATATATGCCATGTGTGCCTTTCAGTGGAGTCTCCCCCCCCCCCCCCCAAACAAAAAAAAAAAAAAAAAAAAACAAAAAAAACAACCAAAAAANAAAAAAAAAAAAAACAACAAAACCCACAAAACAAAACCAAACAAAGACAAAAACAGGCATTCATTCAACAGGAGTGGTAAGGGCTGGCATAATAATTTTCCACTTGGTAGAGAAGAAGCCCTGAACAATAAATCTTCCATTTTCTCCTGCTAGAGGAGGTAACATGCAACAGTGTTTTGGCTCAGTAAAAAAAAAAAAACATTCTTAAAATGGAACTATATTTTTTTTTCTCAAGAACTGAATCCAACAGTGTAGATTTTCGTACTACACCAACTTTTATGCCTTTGTTTCCTTTCCTATTACCTTCTGCCCCCCACTAATAGCTTTGACTTTAAATAAAGTCTCTACTATAAGAGGCTGTTGGTGTTTCCTTATTTTCTTCCTTAATGGGATTTCAGTCTTGCTTAAGCGCTTTGCTTCTGGTAGAAATTCTTTTCTAAAGCAGCCCTTAGGATGGGGTCCCTGACGCTGCTTTTCTCCCCAAGTGCCGTATTTCCTTGGGAAGTCCCTCGCTGGTGGTCTGCATGCTGGTTGTGCTAACTTTTACCGGAAGGAAAATCGTGACTTGATACTTGCCCACTAGCTTGCCAGAAGTACATTTCATCTTTTTTTTTTTTT
>VXBL01002631.1:347796-364790 GCA_013400195.1 Aramus guarauna
CAACTCACTGCATGGCTATTTAAAAAAAAAATAAAAAAAAAGGAAAAAAAATAATTGTAAGAATTCTCCTACAGGTAGGATGATAATCTACTCCCAATCTTTTTTTACCTTCATCTTTCCCATTTAGAGATTAAACTGCAAACTGACTTCAGAATGGTTATCTTTTTGAGTTTTTGAGTCATCCAAACCAGTCTTAGGTTTCTTAAAACTTGTAGCATAATAGAAGATTTGTAGGGAATTAAGGTATTACAGCATATGTTCTTGAAATAAGTTTGTTTTGAAAAGGCACTTTTCAGAGTCTCTTGAAAATGAGTAACTTCTGTAAATAACTTAATGACTTCTAAGCAATGGTTGCATGCAAATAAGTAATTAGTGTTTTGTCTGTCTTTCCTTCTTCTAAAGAATCTGAAACTTCTATAAGACCAGATAGTTATCAGTAGGTTTTGACTCATTGGGAAGAAGGTCTAGATTAAGAGCAGAAACTTTTTGTTCTCAGATCGGCAGCTAATTTGCTGTGTGGCCTTGGGCATGTTCTCTTGACTCCTCACACCAGTTTACCATTGTATCTCCTGTTGTCGGCACCACCATAAAGTTCTCTGTAAGCTTTGGAGTCAAAATACAATTGAAACTGTTTATCATTCTGAGTGGACTCAATTTGCTCTGCAGTTCCTCATAGAGTAAAGTGCAGTGGAAATATGCAGTTTAGTCCATAAAGAACTTCAACAAAATAAAACCACTCTGTGCAACATGTATTACAGTAAAGCGGATTTGAAGAAAACAGAGTTTTATTTTAGGGGTACCAGTCTGTGTAAAGACTGTGAGGGGGGGATAAAGCTATTTGGTTAAAAGTGGGAATGCTATGACCATAATAGTTAAAAGAGAGAGAAAAGATCTGTCCTAAAATGAATACGTGGCAGTCTTAGCTTGCCTGAGTCTTTAACGGAAGATTTCCACTTGTGTTTTCTGCCAAGTAAATTAAATTTATGAAGAAAAGCTAGGCTCCAAGTGTTGGACTGTTAGTGTTCTTTAACAAGGTTAATGTGCTGAAGCAGAATATTGATAAAAGTGAGGTGACATTTAACAGTGGACCAGCTGAGAGATCTTTGTGTTCCTATGTAATGTGAAGATTGAGTGTCCCGTAAGCTTATTGTTTTGTGTTTTGTACTTACTTTTGCATGCATGCCAGGACATGCTCTGGGAAGAGGCATAAACTTTTTTCCTTTTTTCTTTCATGCATGCATTTATTTCCTGTCTAGAGCTGGAAAAGAGGAGCAACAAGAGGGGTTTTGTTAAATACAGCAAAATCTAATTACAGCTTGATTTAAAGCCACATTTACACAATGGCTGAGGGTTGAGTTCACTTCCACAAAAACAAACTTGTTGGCTTCCTACTGTGCATCGGGGAAGGTGGAGATGCATGTCCTGGAGAGCAACTGCTTCCCTCTACTGGCACCAACTTTTCTTACACTGTGCTGCAGCTCTGCTACGTGGTATAAAAATGTGGCTGTACTCCTATGCAAAAGAAAACTGATGCATGAATTCATTGGTGTTTACTCATCTTACTGATTATGCTGCAGGTAACACATGCTATGTTATAGGTTATTTGTGATAGAAAAAAGACATTAAGCCTATGAGCTTTAGAAATCTTGTCCCTCAAAATGGATGGTTGTTCAAAGGAGAAATGTTGGTGATTTTCTTGACATGAATGTTTGGTGCATTTTCTTGACAATATGGTCTTCACTGAGTGCGTGCCTTTGAAAGGTGCAAGCTCACATCTTGATTGTCTGCTGAAGTATTATCTCTGCTGAGGTACTGGAGTAGTTGAAAATATGGCTTAAATTTGTAGTGGTTTTCTTTCTCCAACTGGTTTAAATGTCCTGCTGTTCTTTTAATTCTGTTTCTCAGAGGAAAACGTTGTGCAACTCCATCTTAAAGTTCACTATTCATAGTATGTTTTTTCTTCCTGGGATAGCCTTTGCCCAGGACCCTCATCACAGATGGCTTCATAACAGCAGTTCATATAGTTGAGACTGATGTGCACGTGGTCTTTATTATTTTCTTGTTTCCAGCTGCTGATTGCCATTTTTCACAGTTTTTGTTTACTGGACTTGCACTTTATGCTGCTACTTCTATTTCTGCTACTCTAGTTACTCTTAGCAGAGTCTAGAGATTAAATACATGCATTACTATTATCTAGAAAGATCAGTGCTAAGAAAAGGTGCTGGACTAGTCTAGCCCAATATTTGTGGCAAATGTATGTTGCAGTGCATCCTACTTTCCAGTTTTTGATGTGTCCTTCATTGTTGTTATCTTCAAAATCCTTCTAAAGCCTTATACCTGAGGTGAGAATAAGGGGCTTACTGTTCCTTAGGCACGTATTAGTATACCCAACACAAAATTATCCAACATCCTTACTCAGTGGCTCCCAAGCAGGAGCAAAGCAGTTGTGCATGGTGAGGAAGCAAGTGTTGACAGAAGGCCAGCAGAGGAAAGATGTTGCCCTAGAAGAGGGAAAATAGTGGTAGAAGTGGCTGGTGGTGAGACTGAAGTTGCTGTGCTGCTCAGCAGCTCTGCTGAGCCGTGTTTGGAAGCTGCTTAGTGAAGAGTTGGTGAGAAGGCTGGAGCAAATGGGTCAGTTGGTGCCTCAGGACATGGGGGAAGTCTTGGGGAAAGAGGAACAGGCATAGGGCAGGAGGGGAAGGAGCAGATTCTTGTAAGGGTGATTGGTGTCATGGGAAGGAAGGAGGGATGCCAAAGCTTGCTCAGGAGAGAGCGTTGCAGGGGCACTGATGGAGAGACAACACAGAGAGGGGCAGGCTCAGATGGTGTGTGGAAGTAAAATAGTTGAGGGTCTCTGAGCTGTGGCTCTGTAGTGTAGTTAGTGTTGCAGAGAGGCCAGAAAAGAAGAGGGATATAGGTCTGTGGAGGGCTTGTGAGACAAGTGGTGAGATGAGAGAGTCTGGCAGGGCATTTCTGGCAGGTAAAGGATGAGCCAGAATCAGTGCTGCTTCCTGACAATGGGTGGACCAGAGTGTGAGGAAATAGAAAGTTGCAAGAAGTGGAGAGAAGGGACAAGATCTTGTAAGATGAATCCTTCTTTAACTGCTGGAGCAATCTCCTGTTCTTTGTTTGATGTCTGCTCATTCTACACTTCTCAGAGGATTTCAGACCCAGCCATATTGTTATGATATTGGTCAACTAAGTCTGAAGTTGATGATGGGGGGGAAAAAAAGAGGACTGCAAAGCTTGCTGTGATACTGAGAGGTCAGCGAATAGTATGAAGACAATTGTATCTCTACCTATGTACAATTGCACTCCTAAAACTACAAGAAAGTTTCTTTGCCATGAAGCCATACTCAGGCAACTGCCTATTTTAAGTCTCAAACTTCTGTTCAATTTACACAAACTTTTGTGAACATCAATGCACCATTTCTTACTGCTTCTCTAGATATTTCTGGGCTTTAGTTAGGTCCTACGTAGAGTTTCTGTATTCAGTGCTTTGTATTTTCTCAGAAAAGTAGTCATGTGAAGGTCATCAACTGCAGAAAGAGAAAGAAATTGTTTTTTTCAGCGCCGTTTTGCCTGCCTTGTATGTGGCTTTCAGACTAGCGCTAGGAGGATCACCTTGCAGTCAGCCTTTTCCATCATGTCATGTTGAAGTTCTGACCTAGTAAAAGAGAGGATAGGAGCATTCATTGGGATACAAAAAGAGTCAGGTCCCACCCTTCACTAGTCCTCTTCAAACCAACGTGGTGAAGAAAGTGGTGATGGGAGGGGAAATCTTTGGGCACATATGTGAGTGTCCAGGGATCAAAATCAATGTTTTGTATGGCTGCCAGCTGGAGAAGAGAGCTGCATTTATTCATACTGGAGTAGTATCCAGTGAACTACTCATTGTTGTGACCCTTGTGGTCCCTGTCTGGAGCTGTCCCTTGTCTCCCAAGCTGGTTCTGGGCACTGTCTGCTGGAACCTGTGAAGATACGTTTTGTGGCTTTTGCAGCATCTCATGTCAACCTGAATTTCTGCAGTCAGTTTCTCTAGAGAAGATCATAGAATTGTTTTGGTTGGAAAAGACCTTTAAGATCATCAAGTCCAACCACTAAGATGACTTGAGGGGCAGAGGTGTGTGGGTTGCCCTTACTTTTTTTCCTGATTGATTTTTTTTTTTTAATAGTTAAACTCTTAATAAAAAAACAAAACAAAAAAACCAAAAAACAACAAAAAACCCACAATAATCAACAGTTTGATAAGCTCCCACCTACTAGTCAATGTTGATACACAGAAGTGACTTGGGATGAGTTACAGGCTTTGTTCTCTTGGAAGCTTTTCTTTCAACTGTGACAACTGTAAAGTTTATGCTCCTAGGAGATGCACAGCTCCATCCCCACCCCCTAATAATTAAACAAACTAGGCATTTCTGCTGTTTCTTTAGTGGATACATTTTCAGAGATGATGAAACTTTCAGCCACGTTAGTTACCAGAAGTACACTGTCAAAATCCTAAGTATGTGATTTCATTGCTTCCCTGAAAGAGCCATAAAACCCACCAACAACCAAATTCTGGACTTTGTAAAACTTTTAAAAGGAAGGCTAACTTAAATTTATGAAGAAGGATATTCCAAAAACACGTAATATAGGACAGAGATAATTTTCTCTGTTCAGATCACCTCAAATCTTCTCTCTATTGTAAAGGAATTTTAACTCCTGAATTTAATTTTTGTTTAACACAGAGGGTTTTTTGAGGCCCTGTCCCAGTGGGAAATTTTACAGAATTAAGGCATTAGGTGGCATAACCCTCCTCTTCATTCTACCAGATATAGGTGCATAAGGGCCTGATGTACGAGATGGGGCCAGTAGGTCACGTTAATCAATTGACTGCTAATCTTGAGCATTGTGGATTTTTCACTTAACCCTGGTTAGTGCTGACCAGTAGCGATACAGAGCACTGAGCTGTTCAGAAGGCAGAGGCTGTGTGTTTTCTGCCCTGAAATAGAGCTCTTTGTAGAGAGAAGCAGCTCTCTTTACATGCAACATGGTGAGCCTTAAATGGACTTCCACTGGAGGACTTCAGTTCTCCTCAAACTTTACCACTATGGTTGCCAGTTCTGTGGCAGTCTCCCAGCTTACCAGAAGTTGCATCACTCCACGAAATGTAGCTTTTCAAGATAGCCCTTAACCTTTCATAGGGGTACCTGATGTCATGGTGGTTATCATGATAGGTTATCCAAAAATACCTGCTACGTGATAAAATTAAATCCACTAGGCCTATTTCTTAGAGTGTGTGTTGAATGAGAAGAATCCCTATTTAATTTTTCCCAAGGAACTAGTGCTAGGCTCTGTGATCAATTGAAGTCTGAAGAGTACAAATAATAGAATTTTTTTTTCTTCAGTGAACTTGTTCATAGCTGATTTTATTTTTTTCACCATTGTCTCTGAGTCATCCTACTGTGACATCATGGCATGGGAAGAGCTTGCTACCCCCAACTATTAACGAGCTTCTTAATAATAGAGTTCTTAATAGACTTTATAAGCATAAATACTTATGCTGGATAAATGCACAATCTGGAACCTAAATTGTCCTTCCCTGATTTGTAGGTGCCAACATCTTCAAAATAATTTTCTGATCTATAAGGTATTTTCCAGAAAGAGATATGTTTATGTATAGATCTGTTTAGTATTGTTGGAGGGGAAAAAAGTAATTAAAGGAGTCAAAGATTCACTTGTCTCTTTTATTGCTGCTGCCTGTTGCAGCCACAACGTGTAATTAATATGAGGTTAGGTGCTGTAAACGTTGAGGAGTGAAGTATTTTTGCATGTGTCGTCATATAAACAGTATTTGATCAGAAGTGCTTTGTGGTGGACTTCTTGAGCAAAGCAAGTCTAAGATACATGACCTCAGCCAAAAATTAGTTGGTCATTTAAGTGTGATTTAAGTTATCTCTTTCCAGAATTGCTTGACATTAAAATGTAACCATTCCAATATCTAAGCTTGATATATTTGCATCAATTCTAAATGAAATTTTCTGTTACCTGTGGATTATTCCAGTAGGGTTTTGTTGTCTGTAGAGCTTTCTATTTGTCATAGAATCATAGAATGGTTTGGATTGGAAGGGACCTCAAAGGTCATCTAGTTCCAACCCCCCTGCCATGGGCAGGGACATCCTCCACTGGACCAGGTTCCCCAAAGCCCCATCCAACCTGGCCTTGAACACTTCCAGGGAGGGGGCAGCCACAATCTCTGTCTTCTGTCTTCTCTTTCTGTCCTCTACTAATAAGAGTAGATAGGTTCGAAGAAATCAATAAATCTATATAGGCCATGCTTACTTTGTGACTGTTTAGAGTTACATCTTTAATTTATTCCTATAAGAACATACTCTTTTGCAATGCTCACTCGAGTTTTCACTGTGATAGGCAGCCTGTAATGTAATGAAATGAATGTTGACTCACCTGAATGATATCTTTATTTTGTAAGTTAGATTGCAAGATAATTTCAAATTGCAACTATTAGATCATATTTTCTTGAACAATTGCTTATGATTATGCTAAGTTACTGCACTCAACTTTTTATTATTTTATTTTAGTCACAGTCAATGTTTTAAATTTCAGTGTTAGGGAAGCAGAAGGTGTTTATATAGAGTCCTGGATTATGATAGCTGCGTATTTTGTTAGCTTAATATTTTGAGTATCTTCCAATTAATGGCACTCATATTAAAAAGCTTTGTATAAAGAACAAAATGGATTCATCCTGTAACATCTTGTACAGGTAATCTTGGGGAGGAGGGGAAAAAAAGGATCTGTGAAGTGTAGCCTCGTTATGCGCGTAATGTAGTCTTCCATTCTTTTATAGATTGTGCACCAGAGCCTTTAATTTTCAAATGCTTTCATTCTAGTGCAAGTACTCGAATGACTCACTAGTTATCTAAAGCATCAGGTAACTATACTTATATTTAGCTTTGTTCTATCTTCTTATCCCTGTTTCTATCTTCATTTTCTCAGTTGTAAGCTACAGTGAGTTTCATTAATGTTTAGAAAAACATAACCCCCAAACAATGTGGGAAGTTTTCCCAAGTGTTCTCATGAGTACAGCCTCTGCAGAGTCTTCACAGGCTCTTCTGATGGTCAGGGCATGTGGAGGAGAAGTCCTTTGTCTTCTTTCGTAGTACTTTCAAGCACAGAATACTTAACCACAGCTGGCAACAGATTACACTTCTCAGTTGGAGGTGATAACTTTTTAAAGAAGAGGTGTCTTCTCTCTGCTACTACTGGGTCTACCCTGGTGGGTGCGTCCCTGATAGCGACTGGCTCCAGTGGTGCCTTCATTCTGGTAGTTGGTCTTTGCCAAGGCATGACCCCAGCCTTAACTACTTTCCTCCTCCATTGAGGAAATGCTGTGTGCTGCAGACTGTGGTATTTAACCACGGGTCGAGATGTCTCCCTCTTTAGCTCACTAGATTGAAGTCCTGAATTGCAGGGAGTCAGACAAGAAATCAATACTGTTTTTCCATCTGACTACCTTGAAGACTATGTAAATTAAATCTATTTATGCTTTTTTAAAAAAAAAAAAGGCAAAAAAAAAAAGCTTTATGTAACCACTGCAAGTACTACAGTTAGCAAGTATGAGCTGCTGCTTGTGTTGCTGCTGGGAAGGATATTGCCTGGATAATTTTGTTTTTTAAGTAGTTATGAGTAAGTTCCCCTGAGATTTGTAGTAGATAAATGCAAATAATATATACAACAATGACAATTTTACTTCTTTCCTCACAAGCTTTGTAGATCTGCCTCCAGCAGATCTTGAAAGCTGATGAGGTAAGTGAAGGTATATTGCCGCCTGGAAGAAATTCTTTGCTTTGTTGGTGTTCTCTGTCTATTAATACCTGCTAGGTGTAGATTTAGTTGTCCCTTTCTTTTGGGCATGCTTTCTGGGAATGCTTTTTTCATTTCCTTTTGGTTTTGTTCTTTTTGGGCTTTTTTGACTTAGTGAACCTCTCAAGTGGAAGCATGCATCTCTTTCACTGCCAACAGCTTTTACAGATATTAGGCTTTATTTTCTTTTAATCTCCAGACCATCTCATGTATCCTCAGTTAGTCTGACTTGGTACTTTTTCCTCTTGTATTTTTATTTACTTGAGGAAGTTACCTGTAAGTTCTGCCAAATATTAATTCAGATTTCAATTGTGGGAAGGCTGGAGGGATGTCACGGGTTGGGAGACATGAGAGCTTCTAATGGATGATATAATTGGGAAGACTTTAAGGAGTTTCTGGTTTTACTCCAAACCCCTTCTTTCACTAGTTTTGAGAGAGGAAAAAAATATGTATAGAGACACCTAAAAAAATTTTTTGTGACTACTGCAAAGCGCGAAAGAGAATTTTCAGACTGTTGTGCACTCTCAGATCTGTAAAAGTCAATTTAAATCTCAAATTGTGAATGAGTACAGACTTGCAAACATAGTTAATTCGTTGCCCAACATCTAATTTGGTTGGTGTTTGGTCTCATTTTATGGATGAGATGCAAAACAATAGTAGAAGCTACTGTTTCCTGACGTAGCGTGCTAATTTACCACAAGAGATTATTATATTCCAAGTACCCAAAGAGAAAATAAGCCTTCTAAATTCTTCTCAACATCAATATTTCACAGCTATTTCAATTTGGTTTTAATGAAACAGAGACAGAATTATATAAATGGGGCAGTTTTAAGTACCCAGAATAGTTTGAATACTTTAAGTAAGATGAATGGTTAGATTTTACAGGTTAGCCATGCGCACGCTGTAGCTTTACGTGCTGAACCGATCAGTGTGAAAACTCACTACTATGCACAGGGTTATTTACATTGCTTCCCCTTGCTCCTTCCAAATACAAATATTTGTGCTATTGGGTGGGATATGGTGGGATTGCATGCGGCCATCCAACTGAGTATAGAAATTATGACAAAATTTAAGTTGTGTAGTGGTTTTCATAGTTATGTGGTTTCTGTTATAAAATATGAATAATATGTACAGTGAACTGAGTGTAAAAGAGGCAACTTTGAAACTTGCTCATGTTTCCCTTCACTAGCAGCCCTTTTACTGTGGTTATGCAGCTTATGTTTTGACTATAGACTGCTGGAATTTGCTTGGGAAATATCAATGCCTGTTTTATTTGCCTGTTAGCTTTGGAGCAGTTTCTTCAGACACTGATTAAGGCAGAAGTTTAGGGAGCAAGGAGAGACTTTCTTGTTGAGATCACTGAAGACTGCATTATGGTAGAGCGTGCAGGAGGTACAGGTTTGAGACAGACTGAAAGCTACAGTTCTAACTTCATGTAATTTTGAGTGCTCACTTTTTGACCTTATTTTCCCATGTTTGTACCTAATTTCTGTAGGGACAAAAAAGGATTATTGGTACACTGTTAAGATTATGTTGTTACCAGATTACTGATTTCCCTTTCCACCTCTGACATGTTTGGGACTTTGACTCACCACTGAGATATCACTCGCTTGAGGTAGTGGGAAACCAGTGATCTCAAAAATGTGCTGTCCTTCACAGAGTACAGTATTAGGAAAGATGAGGTATACTTGTTGCATATTTGAGCTCACAAAATGTGTTTCAATTTGCAGTGAAGGCTAGGTTCAGACCTATAACCATTAGCCTGCTTTATTCTTAATGTTATGTTGGTATAAATTCTTGCCGAAATAACGCCTGCTAAAATGATGTGTGTGTCAGTAACGTTAAATTACAGTGCCAGTGATAGAAAGGCTGTAACGTACTTCCATTTTGTTTAATGTGAAACTGAAGATCCTGATGCCTGTGCTTTTAGAAACCTATTCTGGAAGTGCTGGGGATTTGCTGCTGGGATGAAGGGGTAAAAAGCTCCATCTGATTTGGGACTGATCCTCTGAGCAGTCAGTACTTCATGAGGATGGCCACCTGAAGAAATTCTGGTTGACAGCAGTAGTATTACAAGTGGTGACTTGTGTGAGGCTTCCATGCCATGCAGACAGGTGCTGCAGAGAAATGGGGCAACATTTTCTGCCCCCAAGCCTAGGAAGGGAAGGTGAAAAAAATGCCTGCTGTTTTGCCCAAGAAAGGTCTGAGAAGGCAGACCAGTAAATAATTTGTCCCCAGAATGTGACAGAGTTCCCCTGGTGCGTGTTTCCTGTCTTCAGAGCACTCCCTAGCTCCCATGCTAGTTTTGGTGGGATCATCACTCTCCCCCCCCTCACCGAAGTTGGAGCACCGTGCAGGGAAGGGAGTGTCTGCTGAAATGGTCACAAAAGATTGTAAAACAAGAAATCAGAGTCTCTAGGCTTGAGGGGTGGGTACTCATCTGTCTCCATTTATACAATTTTTTCATAGCCTAGTTTTGTGACTTGTGTGCTTATTTTGCATGAGAGGATGGGCTAAAGGCTACAAGCAGTTCTGGAAGCAAGGGCTGGGATCTTAACAGCCTCATGAACTTTAACTGCTAGGTCTACAAGCTGCCTGAGGTGCAAGTATGCTCTTCTTCAGGAACACTATATGGAATAAGAGTCCTGAAGACACTTTTATGAAAGGACTTTTGGCTTGCTCTATTAAATAATTAAGCTTGTCTTCCTGGAGAGGCTTTTCATCTGTGCCAGCAAAATGCTTTCTGGCTTCTTGTAAGAAGACCGTGAGACTGGCTTCTGGTATAGTGAGTCACAGTTGCTGGCTTTATGTGGACACAATTTCTAGTCATTAAATGAACAATCTTTCTAAGATTAAAATCTAAATTTATTTTACATTTGACTGAAAAGGCTTGAGGTTTAGTAGGCTGTCCTCAAACTTGTTAGCCTTGAAATGATAACTAAAGCCATTGCATTCAAAGCTGGCTTTCTTCTGGGATTCATTGTACTGAATATCTTCAACTCTTGTGTAAAGAAATAAGGTATGATAGTTGCTCTGAAACTCTGAATTATGGGTGTGCTCCAACAGTCTTACGTTGACTTGCTTTCTAGTTCCATCTTGCAGCTCAACATAAGCACCTTCTCACAGAGAGATGTGAGAGAGAAGAAAACAGTCTTTGAAGAATAAAAAAAAACCAACAATGGGCTTTAGAGAGCTTGATGGATCTTCATTGTCATCCCACAAGATCAAAGAAAGCCTTGGAGCTGCACTTTCTACTCAGAATTGGAAATAACATTCTTAATTACAGAAGTGAGCAAGTCTGGCAGAGTTTCTTCTTCAAAGGGAGGAATGCTGCACTTCATCCTTCAGCTTTTGCGCTCTTTGCTACATAGCATTTTTGAAAAATTACACCTGTCCTCTAATGGACTTGCATTTAAAGTTTTCCCAGAGCAATCTATAGATATTTCAGATATACTCAGCATCAGATTGTGTCACCCATTGCAGTAAGGTGGTCGTAGTGAAAATGATTCTAAATAGAGGAGAAAAAGAAAGTGCCAGCAGTGGTGATGAAGATTAATAATATGGAGTTACTGGAAGTAGACTTATTATATTGCAAGCTCTTTGGTCTGCTCTTCTGCTGAGGAAAATCTATACTTGTCTGTCGGCTTTCTGGCTTAAGTGATACTCTTGGGATCCCTATTTTTCCACCACATCAAGTAAAAAATAGTAAATAAATGTATGTCCCCTTATGAAGCCTCTTGTGGCTTCTTCCAATGTAGATTTAACCTCCCATGTCCTTGTGAGCAGTTGACTTTTGCTGCCATTATACCTTGTGTTAGGAGTTCAGTATCTTACATCAATCATGTTTTGGATTTTTTATTGCTTTCTCTTCTTAAACCTGTTTGTTATGGGTCTGCTAATGTGTCTTTCTCACTTGGCTGTTTGGAAGCAGAGGTTGCTTTTTCTAGACTGTATTTTACAATCTTTGGCTCACTAGGGTCATGATCATTGATTTTATGTGAGACAGACATGAGGTATATGGGGTCCATGGCCTGGATGCACTATTTAAGGCTATTTCTTATGCTTACTGTGTTACTGAGAAGCAATGTGGTCCCTCTCTGTGGTTCACCAAATTTGTGGCCATCTAGGTGGTCAGCCAGAGGTCATGAAGTGGTGGCTAGGAGGCACGCATATTTCAGTCTTGCTAAGGTCTCAGTAGTGCTGAAAGGTGTGTTGCTTTTCAAAATGGACAGTTTATATTGCATCTCTGCTGCCACCTGTGAGGGAAGGTAGTAGAGGGAAAAGTAAGTAGAGTGGAAAAGCAAGAGGACACAAAGGATATTTGTAGTTTGAGGTGGTTGCTGAAATATGGTATAGAGGTGGAAGAAAACATTGCACTGAGGGAAAAAAATGGAAGGAACTTGAGGTGAAATGGAAGATTGATATTGGGATGCAGATATGTTTGAGTGATAAGTGACAGGAAACATATTTCAGGAGAGGATGTGAATTCAGTCTTTAAAACAATCTGTCATTTGAATTTGGTATTTCTATATTCTTAAGGATCCAAAAAGAATAATCTGTTTTCTTCCATGTCTGGTTGGGTGGGCAAAGCACAAGCACCCAGCGTGGTAAACCTTCTCCAGGCTTCGCTTCAGATCCTTCTTTGCTGCATCCATCAGTGGTAGGATGAAACACTCCTTCCCTGCTTCTCTGAGGGGGCAGTGGTGGACTGGTGTCTTCACTGAAGATCCAACCGACTGAAATGAAGATACTGCCAATGTGTAGGTCTGGAGGCGAGGGATGGTGATGTCCTTTGGCATGTGAGGGGGTGTGGTTTTTTGTCTTTATGATTCTGATAAAGTGAATATGAATGCTATAAAAATAGTCTATAGGAATTGATCTTAGTGCCGTCCTGCAGAGAATCTCTGGCTTCAATATTGAAACATCTCTGCCTGTTACTAAGTATCCAGAGGAGGTGCTGTCTGAGGCTTTTAGAGATACAATTAGCATATTTGGGGAAAAAAAAATAAAAAAACAACACCAAACCCTGTAGGTTAGCTGACCAACTTCAAAACGTGATCGATAGCATTGACGTGCACACCCATGTATATGCACACATGCATGGGTAACTGCTGTCTTACCAGACTGAAATCGGGATCAATCCAAGAAATGTCCCTGTGCTGTATAAAATGAACATAAGTTTTTCCATGCCAAGTGCCACCCTTGAAGCCTGGCATTTGTGACTTCCTGAGAAAAGCTTGTATGGCAAACAGTAGGCCCATGTTTTATTTTCCTTCACGAATGATGATGGGTCTTCTGATGAGTTTACCACCAATCTGCAGACATCCCAAACTCTACCAATTACCTTCTAGGAAAGGAAAGAGCCCAACAAATAACTATCGTGAAGTCAAAGGTAGTTTTCACAAGAAAAAGAAAATAACACTAGATAAATTTCTTTGGGAAGGAAAATTGAAACGTAGGAAAATTTGTGGAAGAGAAAATTGTCCCCTCATCTTTTAATCTGTGTAAACGTTAAAAGTTATTGTTATATGCACATAACCATGGGATGGTTTAGCTCACTTCTAAAAGTCTAATGAATGCATCAAGCCCAGTAAAATATTAATTAGAGAAATTAGTTCAGTTCAACCTCTCAAGGCTACAGCTTGGAAATATACACACTATAGCCTTTAGAAATGCAGCATGTTGATTCACCAACCTTTTTGCTCAACTGATTTTCATTCCATATGTTTACTATATTTTGCAAAATCTAATCTAATTGCTACCTCTAACTGAGGTAGCAGTTTCCAAGCAGTATTTGGTATGTTTTTAAGTCAAAAGTTAAGTGTTATCCAGAGTGAAACCTGTTTGTTTGCAAAATACATCAGAATTTTTTTATTTTAAGTATTTTTGTATTGAAATCATTGGAGATATAACTATTTATAAAAGTGATTGTAAGATAGTAAAGGGGTTTTTGTTGCTAAAATAGTAATCTGTCTGTTAATTCACTTAGATGTGCCTAAATGAAGTATAAAATCCATTAATGTGCTAGCTAGGCAATTTTCACTGTAAGATGCTGGTATTTGTTTCTATGATGAATTCATAATACCCCTGTAGGTTTTCCTCTCTCCTCCCTCTGTGGTGGGCATCTGCCTCAGGCCATATGGTTTTGGAAAATTTTGATTGAAACTGTTCTGTCAAGGAACAGGGCTAAAGAAAACCTAACTTGCTTTTAATTTCTAAAACCATTGCTTCTCCACTGTTGCCATGTGGAGAAGCAGGAACTTGAAACTTAGCACAGGTGGATAACTTGTGCCAGGGGACAGCCTTTTGCTTTCAATGAAAATCTGCCGAACATTGGCCAACTCACGTACCTTTGGTAATTTCTTCACTTCCAACGGAGACTTGGTGGGCCTGAGGAGTCTCTTGTGGCTCTGTCCTCATGAAACCTCTGCTGCTGGCACACCTATATGTGGCCGTATCCTGTCCCAGGACTGGCGTGTGGTCCAGGCACTCATGTGCGGTCACCATGGGCAGCAGGGGCAGGCTGGTGGAGCTCTGCGTTATTCTCAGTTGGAGTTTTAGCCACCTGCCTCTGCTGAATGTGGACCATTGTGAACCAGTGCTGGCTCCAGATGTCAGACCTGCGGTGCTGTTGCCCACACCTTCCTGCCCAGCGTGTTCTTACGATGGTTAGAAGTGACTGTTAAAACAGAGACGGATATTGGGAATCTTCTCACTGGTCTGCTAAGCTAAGCACAGACGTTTAGTTAACATTGATTGTGTTGCAGGGACAAGTAGGCGTCTCTTGAAATTCCACTTTGCAGGCATCAATGGGGAAATGTCCTAATAATGGAGGACCTGACTCACCATGTGATCTTAGGTGTGATAGGGTGTCCCTCAACTACAGCTGCTACCATGATGTTTTAAAAAAGAAAGCAACTCCTAGAATAAACACTCTGCTGCAACGGTATGTTAAGAGCGGGCTGCCGGGGCCGTGGGTTGCGCTTGCCCTGGGAGGCAGCAGCTCTGTGAGGAGGAGGAGGAGGAGGCAGGCTGGTTGCTGGGGGGGCCACGCTGGACCCATGCAGGAGGGAGCAGTGATGCATCTGGGCAGAGATGGGGGACACGTAAGCTTAGCAGCTTGCATGGGAGAGAGCCAAAACGGAGAGTCTTGTGGCAGCTGAAGCCTGTTTAATTTCTTTTTAAGGATTCTTGGTCATTTTGTCACCTGTCATAGGTGGCTTGGTGGTCTGTGAGAGTGGATTAGATTAAAAGAATGACTTAAATCCCTTTGATTTTCTTTAGTGTGTGTGTATGTGTGTCTTTTCCTTTGCTTAGCAAATGTAAGAATTTCAGATAACTGGACCGGAGGACTCAGGTCAGGACTACTGGTCATGTTCCCCTGTTCCTACCTTTGGCGACATGTTGTTAGAAAAATCATTGTGGATCTGATAATCAAATAATTGAGCATTCTTTCTTCCTGTGTCTCTTGAACTCCTTTTAAATTAAGTTTTTAACCTTTGTATAACTGTCCCTCCTGCCTTTATTCATGAAATACATAGTTTTCTGGCTTCAAGCAGTACTGCTAAGAAATTTGGAATATTCTACAGGATTTTAAAGAAGCACAGTTTATAAAAATTGATGAGCTCCTTAGAGAATGTAATCTGAAAAGGAAGACTTAATAAAATAACCTCCTTCGTTTATTGCAACACAAAACTTAATGTTGACTGCAAGTTGAATCGAGGAGTAAAATGTCACTCTTCCAGCATTTCCTTTTTATTTCTAGGCATATATAGCTTTGAGAATATTTTTTTTTCTTACAGAGAGGAAGCCTACTTGTAGCACAGAGTGACTCTAAGAGCAATTTTCACTGACAGATTAAGAAAGTTGTGACACAGCTATTTACATATTGTCAGTAAATATGGTCTTGCACTGTGCTACCACATGAAAGTCTCATTTCATTAGTAACATTTTATGTAGTAGGAAATACAATTTTTGTACCGAAGTAAGTATGATAGATAAAAATGTTTATAAACAACCTTTAAAATCATGCACTTGGACTGTGCCTGATACTGTATGGTGCTGGTGATAAGAGTAAAGAATTAGGAAAAATGTTGGTGTAGGCACATAGGAACTCATCACTGCAGTGGGGTTTGGGGTCTCGTAAGTATAATGTTTATGGATGTGTTTTATGTGTAACTTAGTGGAAAAATCTTAAAAATGTGTTGTAAAGTTTGCATATGCATAATGCTGTAGCATTGTGATATTTTGGCAGTATCAGTCATGAAAAATGTACTCTATCTCACAAGAGACACGGGGACCAGCACTTCTGAGAAACAGGCAGCGTACTTTCGCCTTCCCACTGACACTTGAAAACCTTTTGGCCAGTGTAGAGCTTAGGTGATTCTATGAACCACACAGGAGCAGGAAAATTCCGAAGATTGTTTTCCAATTTGTGCTAATCAGAGCAAAGATTGAAACATGCTGTCAAGGAAGACTAAACTACAGGTGCCTGTGACTTTTTTTCATGATTATCTACCTAATATTGTAGAAGCTCTCAGTATAGTTCAAATACACAGTGGTCTCCTAGATCATAACATTCCTTAGTTTTGTGGATTAATATATTTACGGGATGTGCGTAAGCTTCCTTGAATTAGTTCCCCATACTTCTAAGGAGTATTTGCTCATGGTAAGTATCTTCCAAGTGAATTCAGTTGTTTTGCATAATGGCAAAATTTTCCTTGGCATTTCCACCATAGCCTCATGAAAGCTTAGTTAGGACCTTATGTGCCAACGCACACGGAAGCCCTCGGGACATCTGAGTATCTGCCCACGTGTAAACGTACAGGACAGAAGGGGTCCTGTTGACTTCTGTAGGGCTACTGTGCACTGAGAGCATGCGTGTGGTGCCTCGCCAATCTGAGGTCTACGTTGTAGATTGTGAAGTACTGTACGTAAACAGATCTGAGATCTGCTGTGTGTATGTGATGCCGGTAATGTGTACCTACAGAACAAGAATTCCTACTGGTGGAATAAACTGCTGCATTTTATTGTCTCCTGCCAATAGACTTAGCAATCTACAAGTGGTCAGCTTCTGAAAGAGCACTCCTAAATATATCCTTTTTTTTTTTTTTTTTTTTTTTTTTTTTTTT
>VXBL01002632.1:3193-104561 GCA_013400195.1 Aramus guarauna
CCAGTATGTTAATATTCATGACCTTATTCTTGGTGCAATGAGTCACATTTCCATCACTTAGGGTCTAGATACCCTAATAGATGAGCCGTAGAAGAGCCATAACACATCACTTATATGCCAGCCCCCAGCCAGCCCCTTACCAGCCGGCCTGGGGAGGGGCCATCTGTTCCCTCTTCCTGTTCCCATTGCGGTCCAGTGCTGGAGGGAAACTGGGGGGCTGCTAAAGGGGCCTCCCCGCCCTCTGTGCTTCCCCCAACTGGTAGCGACTCCTTTCCACCAGCCCCGCCAGCAGCGCCTCTCTGCAAGCAGCCTTTGGCTTCAGCCAAAGGCCACCCTCCTCTGCCCAGGGCGATGGCAGCGTCCCACACCGCTCCCCCCTGGGCAGTCCCCATTGAGGATGCCACTGCTCCGCTGCTGAAAGGCGGGTTCCCAGGCAGAGGGACATGGCTCCCTGCCGGGACCAAGGAAGGTTGGCCAATGCCAGGGGAGTTCTCCTCAGTCCAGGCTGGCCTCGGCCGCGCTCTGCCAGGGTGCTGCCTCATCACTGCAGCCCCAGGGCGCTGGAGCAGTGGGAGAGAGCGTCCCTGCCCTGCGTCCAGCCCCTGGGCCAAAACCCCGGTCCCCGGCGGCGTGCGGAGGTAGCTGGGCATCCGCACCCCCCCACCTTGATGTCCCATGCCCGCTCCAGAGCAGCGTTTCCAGTGGGATCCCACCCGTGGTGCTTTGTTATGGTCCCAGTAAGAGAGAGGCTTGGACTACATGAAGTGCCGCACAAAACGCCATCTATGAGAGCTAAGGCTACAAAGCAGAAGAGGGTAAGCACAGATAATCTTACGTCCCTCCAGAGCATGGGAACCCCGGGCTGTGCAGTGTCGGACCGGTCTGTCAGGGTGCAGCGTGCTGTGCAGGTCCCGTCGGTGGAAAGGTTACCCAGTGCTGTGGTCTCCTGAGCTCTTATAGGCTTTTCCTACAAGAAAACACGTCTATTCATCATTTCTGCTGTCAAACAACAAGGATGTTCACATGAGAACTTGTTGCTGCCCTTTTAGATAAAGGCAAGGCCACGCAGGTGGTGTAATTGCTGGTACTGAGAGGGAGCTGACGATGGGCTCCTTGTTACAGTTAGCTGGCTAAGTTCATCCTGTGGCCAAGGGATGTGTGCAGCACAGCACAGCCTGAAGGCCAGGCTGTACCTGCAGCACCATACAGCACAGGCGTGCGCTGTGCTGGGATAGCTGCTCTGTGAATTGCTAACTCCTCCACGTACAAGTGGTCTTCAAGTGAGCATCACTAGGCTGCTCAGAAATGCCTTTATAGCATGCTCATGCCTTCTGTTGTCATTTCAGTGCATTCCAAACACAGTATGTGCTTTAGCTGATTTTGATGTGTTCTATAACAAGATATCCAGAGATTTGTGTATTTTCTTTATTTCTGAAATGATTGTTACTAGGATTTTCTCTCAATAAACGTATGTGTGCCAAGCATTATAATTTTGACACATTGGACTTGAAAATAAATTAACAGATAATTAAATACCAGCCAAATGAATGCTGTGTCTTGTCATAATAATTTTATTAGTTGAAAGTACAGCAATTAGCAAAAACATTCAGGAAACTTGCCAGTGAAAACATGTTGACTGGGTTCTGCTTTAATTTCTGTGACTATTAGTAAACATTATTACTAGGGATCTTGGAGAGGTTTATTTTGGTATGGCTGTTACTGGAACATTAATCCTTACGTTTTCCTTTGTTAGATGAAAGCAGAAAAGATGTGGGCCTCTGAAGAGCGTTCCACTCAGGAATAGCCCCATACAGGCTAATATGCCTGTCCAGGAGCAGGCCGTATCTCACTGGCAGCGGTTACAGCATGCCGGGGAAGTGGGCACGGCTGTGCACATGCAAGCATCACACATGGCACACGTATGTGTGTACGATTATGGCTTGCTGTGCTCTGTACGGTGTATGCAGGGCTAAAAGCAAATCCAGTGGGTGGGATTCTTCTGTCACGCTGCAGGCTGGGGACAGATGCCAGTCAAGTGGTAAAGGCATAGCTGCTCATTAACTCACATGGCAGAGGCACTCCTCTGCTCTAAACTATGTGTGACAGGAGGAGCTCCAGCTACAGCACTGTGTCATTGACTCTGCTTGGCTCAGAGCACAACTAGACCTAGCCGATGGGTTGGAATTGTGTGGATCAGCTGTGCTACAGTCACAAGTGCCTGTGGGCCAAAGAAAACTGGAAATTACAGTGACTGCAAAGTGTTGACACTGCATGAGGGGCATGAGATGGGAGAGCTAGAGCTTAAGTCTCTCACTTTTCATGAAACTTGTTGTGGCTGAGAGGACTTGTGATTCTGATGGTCTCTTTAGTTAATTCACAGTCAGAAAATACTTCAATTAGCCATAACATCCTGGGGTTATAGAGAGAATGGAAATTAGTAATGCCTTGTATAGTCATATGCATGTTGTATGAAGTTCTTCTAATGAATTGTTTATTTGTAAGGCACTTGTATGTGAGCAGCTAATTTTGAGGAACACCGTGCAAGTTGTACTATTTTGCAATGCTGCTTCTTGCAAGTGGACAATGTACTTATTCTTAACTTCCTGGTGTGAAGGAGATGCTAAACTGCATGGGGAATATTTTACCTCATTAATATTATAATTAGTTCTGGGATTGATGTATTTGCCAAATAAAATATTAATGTAGCACCCTATGTGTGACCAGGTTATTATTTCATGGGTTGTGTAAGTGCTAGCTTTTAAAAATGAAATCTTGGCAGGTTCCTGTTTCTTTAGGATTGACTAGACAACAGCAAATACCTAAGCAAATGCAGAATTTATAAACATGAGAAAAGACATACAAACAGTATAATTGGACCTACTGACTGCTAAAGGAAGCCAAAATACTTTCTTACAATCTGTCAAACATTCTGTAAATTTGCAACCTGTATAATGAAAATGTATTAGGCTTGCTGCTGTATCATTTGTCATCTTTCCCCTTTTCTTGTAGTTGTGATATGACACAATAGTTAAATGTTTGTCCCCCACAGTTTCTGGGTTGTCCGATTCTGTTGTCTGGAATATGAAAGGAGTTAACATTTAGACTGTGTATTCTGAGCTGTGTATTCATTATTGCTTATTGCTTGAGAATAAGATAACTAGGGATTTGAAAACAGGAGGACCGTCCTTGGAACCTTCAAATGTATTTAATTAGAATGAGGTATACTTAGATAAGATGTACGAAAGAAACCTCAAACAGAGGAACACTTGTTAAAGACAAGATGTACATCCTTGAGAGTCAAAAGTCAGCAAAATTCCTCTAATTAGTGTCCTTAGAGTTAACTGTCTCATTACAATCTGAAAACCACACCTGCAGTGCTAGAAACACCCCCTCCCCAGATAAAGACCCCTACTCACTGAACATGCATAGTGAATTCAGAAAGTACTGTGTCGAGCAAAGAGTTAACCAACTGTAGTTTAAAAGGTGTCAATAGCAGGCAGAACTAACACCCTGAACTGTATAAACAGGCAATGTAACTGCAACTGGTGTGCTAGCTGTGTGGGAAAGTACCTAGCACCCATCTTTGAACAAATGTGGAATAAACAATATCTCATCTCTGTGTGTAAGGTTGACTTATTGCACACTGGGCTAACGAACTCAACTTAAAGGGACAACAATTCAAGCGGATTCATGAGCTCATGAACAGTGCACGAATTCTGACAATGGAGGCTGGAATCCCCAAATTTCTGTCATTGCTTAATGAGGATCAAGAAGAGTTGCAAGAGGTGCATGAACCTGTGTCTGCCCATATGTAGGTACTCTCACCAGTGCTTGGTATAGTCTATGCTGGCTTGGACCCTCTCCCCAGGGAGCAATTGTTACTTTTTAACAGGACACAGCCCCTGCTAGACCTGTAATTTATCTTTCAGTTGTGGGGCCTAAAACATACCTTTTAGTTGTCACCAGTAATTCACCCATTTGGCTGCCCAGCCAGCTAGCTGCACAACAGAAACATTCTTGGCTTGGTAGAGCAGGGATGAGCTGGAGGACTAGAGGCTTTGCTGGTAGTCTGGACTGATCTGTTAAGCTATGAAATGGAAATATAAATTACCATCCTTGCCTGGGGAATAGAGAGCAGGCAGGAAAGTGTGTATTAGAGGCTTGAAAAACCCAGAAATGGGGAATCCCATGAATAACATTTAAGGACTACCTGAGTCTTGTAGCTCCTAGCCACCCTGTAACCCAGCAATTGTGAATCAGCCATGTAGAGAACAAAATAATAGTTGGGATGGATGTGTACCCAGATACTGAGCAAGGCCTATGGGCTCAGCCAGGATCTACCCAGGGAAAAGAGTACAGAGGTTTTCAGTGTGCACAATGAGGTGGTATATAGCAAGATTACAAGCCCAAACATATATGCAATATAATGGTAACCTTTTTTTTTAAAAAAAAAAATATTCTTAGGTATAATACCTTTCCATTCTCCTTCTGTAATTTGTGCAGTTAAAGCTTCCTTTTCACCTGAAACATCCTGAAATAAAGATGACATCATTTATCATTGCCCTGGAAAGCACTCTGACAGTTCTATTCTGTTACCTCATTATCAGATCACAGTTGTGTCACTTCCCATTAATTTTGCCTGCCTGTGGCAGCCTGGATTAGTTCTGCCAGGGAAATTTACAGTATCCAGGGCTGTGACACTGTTCCCCTGCCACTTACCTGCTTCCCTTTGTCACCTGCTCTGCCCCTGGACAGAGCCCCATCGATGAGGAGAAGCCTACCTCTGGCTAGGTCAAGCACAGAGCCACCTCAGCAAATTGTCTGGCTCGCAATTCAGCTTTGGGAAGTGATTTACTTTCAGGATAGAAAATTTATTTTTTCCCCATAGCATTATTTTTATATGTGCCTTTGTCTCTCCCTCCCTCCCCTGCTCTCTAGCGTCATCTAGATGGCAAGCGTCACTTTGTCTGGTTGTTTCCTGGTGTCCTGTATGCTTAGAAATTATGTTCCCAGAACAATACTTTCTGTGAAGTATTAAAAAATATCTAGTCCTTTCAAAGCTGATAGAAATACTTTGTTGGCAGAGCAGGGGCAAAGCATTGAACGAGACCTTGTGAGGAGAGCAGTCTCACTTGTGGGGCAGTGGAGGGCACACAGTGCTTGGCAGGACTTGGCCCTGCCGCAGTCTGTGCTGTGAAGACACTCGAGTTAAGTTACCAGCAGAGGGATTTTTTTGTCCCCTAAACATTTCAAAATTTATAGATACTGTTTAAGAGGTGTTTTACTGAACATTGTGGAAATCAGGGGTGCTTCCCACAAAACTAACAGCAGAAATAGCTGCAGCTCATCTTTTCCTAAGTAAACCTGCAACCATCCTGGGTTTGGGCTGAGCTCACATTTCAAAAGCCCTTAAGGGTCAAAAATAGTTTGTCCTGCAAGAAGCTTTGATATTTTAACCTGCATTTCCTCCTAATTAGGCTCCCGAGCCATAGGCCTAAGGAGGACACCTTACCCCCACAGCCATAGCCAGAGGACAGGGAGAGCCTTGCTGGAGCTGCCCCAGCCCAGACCCCTCAGCAGGCTGGTGGCAGGAGAGGGCCCCGCGGCGCAGCCCTCAGCAGGAGATGGGCCCTTCCAGGGAGGCCACTGGAGAACGGCAGGAGGCAGAACGACTGCATAGGTCTGTGGTGTGTCCAGGAGGCAGGACAGAGATTAGGCTGGGCACAGGCACATCTACAGTGTGGTGCCAGCAAGGCTGGAGGCCCCAGTCTGAGGTGAAATGGGGCATCAGGACTTATGGGCCATTAAGGCCTCCTGGCACCCTCCACAGCCTCCTCAGCTCTCAGGATGTGCCCTGTCAGAGCCATGGAGCCAGGACAAGGTCCGTGAAGCCAGGAGCGAGGAGGGAACCAAGCCTCCCCTGAGGACTCCCAAAGGAGTATGTGGGACAGGAAAGCTGACCAAGGAACCTGGGACCCCCTGGGAGCCAGGCCCATGGCTCTTGGGCTATGGGGCAGGTCCTGCGCAGCCCAAGGCCCAGGCACTCAAGTTCAGCAGCTGGACTGACCTGCGAGGGAGCTGTGGGAGCGGGGCTGCCCCTAGAGCGGAGACAAGCCTGGAGCTGGGGTGACCCACATGCAGGCTGTGCCCCTCACCCACCAGCACAGCCCCATGGGACTTAGCATGGAGAGCAGGTCCTGGCTAGGTGGTTATCAGCAGCCCTGGCTGTGGCATGTGATGAGCCAGGTCCATCCAGGCAATCCCACCAGGAGACAGAACTACAGGGGAGGCCAAAGACCCATCCAGGACCAGGCACATGTATGCCAAAGCCCAGTAGGGCCAAGCTTCAGGAGGGCTCCCAGACAGAGGGCATGGAGGGGGGGGTCCCAGGTGAGGCCAGTCAGAGGGATTAAGGCCTGTTAGTGCCTGATGGAAATGTTTTTGTCTGCATGCTTTTGTTAATTTCCAGTTCTTCACACCTCTTAGCCATCTCCTGGTCCTCACTGTGTGGAAGTTAGTTTGCTTCTAGGCTGCCTTCTGGAGTTAGACAGCAAGTTCCCATTGAGATCAAGCCCAGGTGCAGTGCTGGGGGTAGTTTGCTGCACAGACTGCTGCCAAAAGATTTTGCAAGCCACCCTCCAAATGGTTTTGCTGCCTTCTCCTTGCAAAGTCTACTAGCATCAACCCAGAAGGCAACTGGTAGTTTAGATGCAGTCAGAGATGCCTCTATGTCCCTCTGCCTATGGGCCAAGATTTTTACCCTCTGCTGGTCTGGAAGAAATGGTAAATAACATGTAAGTTAATTTTGTGGGTAATACTAAACCAGGTGTTTCAAACATCTAATGTCTGTAGGTCGGTTTTAGCTATCCATCCTAGCAATATTGCCCCAGCTGGTCTTAGTGCTAGCCCACACTTGATGTGGCCAGACAGCTCATGGTGTATATTTATATGTATACATTCAATATATTTTTTATATATATTACATATATATTCAATGTTCACTGGTGATTTAGTGATGTACATATACTTCTCCCCAGGGTGAATTTCATCTGTGATAAAGAGTTAACCTTTTTTTTTTATTTTGAGGTTTTGTTCTATTTCTTGGCTTGTAATGGTGGCACAAGGCAAGGGAAAAATACTCTATGCTGTCTGTTAACTATGTTTTTAAAAGAATAGTTTAAAACAACTAGCTTTTGAGTCTCTCTTTCCAAGCCTGTAATGTTGGCAGTGGTTCTGACAGTAATAAATTTTGATAGCTAAAACAAATAACATTTGGTCACAGTTAGCTTAATAGTTCCCTTAATGTAGTCTTGTCATGAAGTTAAACTTGTTTGTTGATAAATGAAACCATCAGAACTGAGACAGAAACTTCTTTTGTGAACTGCTTTATATTTCTGTCATTACTCTAGGGGCTTATGATGAACAACTGTAGTGCATATTATACATTAGATTTATTTTCTGCTTTGCTGTCACAGATGCCTTGCCACCAAGAATTTAATTCAGTGCTTGATTTCTATGTAGTATTTTAAAACTCTAAAATCTTAAGTTTGTTACATTACATGGCTTCTTATTACAACATAGAACACCATGCTCTGTGATGGTATCTGTAATGTATGGCAAAGTGGGATATATACAGGTAATTCTATACATGGATACTTATAAAAATCTGACTGTTGTTTTTCTGTAAATTAAAAAAAAATACAGTGCAACAGAAATGAAATACAGTATACTTCCATTTATGCATAAGAACAGTCTAAGGCTCTGGCAGACTTTCATCTAGTCTCTGACGATTACATCAACTTAGAAAATGGACATGGAGTGACCTTCCTCTGGGATATTCTTCCAGGCTCTTGCAGTCTTTGGTTAAGAAACCTCCAGAGTAAGAGGTTGCAGTCTAAATGAATTTATTTAGCCCATTTATTCTTCTGGTTTTTTACAGTGTTCTTTGTTAGTTATTTCTCTGGTGTGTTGAGGCCACTTTCATCTCAGGGTCTCAAAATGCTTTACTTGTTTCACAGGTAGACAAGGGATGGCAAGAAGTCATACTATGATTTGTAGTTCTGGAAAGGAGCTTGATCATCCTTAGTCTTCAGATTAAGGAATGGAACAAAGACAATATCCTGTTATTTTTGTGTGTGACTTTCTTTTTATCTGCACAGAAGTGGTAAGCCTATCTCAGCTTACTGTAACTGAGGACTTAATGAAACTGGTACCACGTGCTTCTGGCTGTTTGCAGAAATGATAGAAATATCCTGTAGTGACTGCAGTTTTCTCACAGGATCGTTGTAGGCCACATTTTTCTTTGCTTTATGGGGTCACCTCTTGAAGTCCACAAAACAAAATTATTACTGGAATATCATCAAGTTTTGCATGGTCTGATAGCTCTGCATGTCTTTATCAAACATATCTGTTTGCCAACATGTATCTCTGGACAAATACAAAGCTTGCACCTGAAAAAGCAGCACTGGCTGATGTGGAATGCAAACCAGACTGGATGAATGTTGCTAGGAAGAGAAAAAGTGCTATTATACTCCCAAGTATAGGAGGACTGCATTTTAATATCAAAAACTTCAATGACATTTGTTTTTCCTACCTAGAGGTTGATCTTTCTCCTCTGACCATGATTTCCTGCAGCAATGACAGAGTAAATACTGAGCAGTGGAGAAATATTTTTAATGTAGAACATGAGACTTCTGAAAGTGTCATGTTCAGCTCAAATTTCTTTCTTGCAGGAGAATAGAGTAACCCCTTGTGGAAATCCATTGAATAAGGTTTATAATTACTGGGGTTTTTTTACACATGCAGACCCAGAGATTACTCAGTAGACATACTGATCAAGAGATCTTTGCAGCTAGAGGTAAATTCTGGTACAGCCATTACTTCTTCAGAACAATGGGCTTAGAAAATCTAGTGATTTAACTATTGGTTATAGGAAATACCTGGTGGCTTTATTTGCATGGGTTTGGATGAGTTGTAAATTACTCGTGGCATCTTTGTCTTTAGCATAGATATCCCAATAGACAAATTGTATGCTCTCACACACAAAGAGAAAAACCAAACAAACAACAAAACCCCACAACATTTTAAGGCTATTATTTTAAAGAATGTTTTAGTAAGTTTGACAAATCAAAATTCCAACAGCAAAGACTGAAGCTGAAAGGAAAATTACAGTTAGCAACTTCATAAAAATCTTTAGAAATAACATGTTTCTTTTATTTACTAAAATGAGGCAGTTTTAGAATTTTGTACCTTAGAGTTATCTGAGAATAGTGCATATTTCACTCAGCAAGTCAAATATGTCCCCTTTCTAGTAGTTTACAAGCTCTGCTTTAAACTCTGAGATTCATTAAAACTTAGACATTAATGGCCAGATTCTACTTCTCTTGCTCTTCCTAGTTATTGTGTTATTGTAGGAGCGCCTGATTAATTCTGGTATGAATAATGGCAGATCAATGATGATCATAATGCTGACATGATGAGGACTGAATATTGCCTGTCTTAAGTCTCTGGCCAGTCTGATATAAAGGAAAACAGCAGGTGTTTCTTTGGTGTTTGTTTGTAGGAAAATTGTTTTAGAGATCTGTCATCTTAGATGAGTCTGCTTAGACTAATCTGTGAATAGTTTTGAAGTGGGGGAGAAATTGGTACATATTAAATGAATTTATCATAAAATTCTGCAGTAATTGCCACTGTAAGAAATACTTCATTTTCTGAGCAGGTGTAGCTGGTATACAACTACAAAACAAAAAGTTAACAGTGGTACTCAAGGAAAAGCATTCTTCTTGTCTTCTGTCCTCTTACTTTCCAACTGCACAACTTTCTACCTTTATTCTTTTATTTTCTTTCTTTCCTTCTTAAGGTGAGAATTATGAATCATTTGCAGAGGAGAAACTCTTCTGCAATGTTTTTTTCATTAGTCCCTTTTGATGATTCATTTTAACACAGATACTGTCATTTAACTCTGCTGGTGCATCAGAGGCTCAACTTGATCACAAGTTTTTGGAACATGAATTGTTTCCTAATAGCAAGAAGCTATCAGAACTGGTTTCCCCTTTGTCATATAATTTCTCTGAAAAGGTCAGCATGGCCCTATCTTCTGGGCAAAATTCATAAAATTATAAATATGTTGGTCAAGGTTTGTAATAAAAACCTTATTTGACAGAACAGCCATGACCTTAACAGTCACCTTATTTGGATCAGCAAATGTGGCCTTATGTAAGCATGAATAATAAGAAAATTACTTTTGAAAATCCACATTTGGAAAACATCTTTTGCCATTTTTTAAATTTGTTTTTAACAGTTTTGGAAAATATTCTTAAGTAGATACAGAATCCCTGTGAATATTGGTGACAAAAATAAGGACTGAGCCAGGTGTGCAAATCAGCATAGTTGTTTTGGCTGCAAGGCATCTTAGTTTACAAAGTCAAGGAGCAGATTTCTTGTTTAAAATTATCTGTAATTTTCCTTCTTTTTTTTTTAATCTATGATTTTAAAAAAATAAAAATCAAAGACACTAAATAGCACCTTTTTTGCAGACGGAATCTGACAGGGTTCACTTTATTTAGGCACAGTACCTTTTAAAGTTACCACAAATAAAGTAGTGTAAAAATGGAAACTGTCCCATGGTCTTTTCTCTTCTCATCCATAAACAAAACTTTCTCCTTAACAGTATTTTTACAAATAAATATGCTATTTCATATACTCCAGTATTTCCTGTTGGATGTTTGCTATGTGAACAGGGCAAACAGTGTCCTTTTTAGTGTAGAGAATAAGAGAGTTGTGTGCTTTCAATCAAGAGAAAGACTCTTGTTGACTTTGCTGGGCACCCTAAGCCCCTTGCTAATAAACATATTTTTCTGAGGCTGAATTAATCACATTTTTTAAAAGATATGTCACATTATACAAATACGTTAAATCTAGGTCAATTTAGAAATGTGATTTACCATAGCATACATTCATACAAATATTTTTTAAAAAGTTTGTCTTAGAAAATAAGCCATATAGCCAGATAATACTGCTGATAAATGAATAAATGAAAGATATTGGTATTAGTTCTGAACATCTGAAGAGTATTGGAAAAATCATATAAATTAAATGCTTGTTTATTGCTGCCTGTATGGACTTGAGGTTTACAATTCCAGGTGAATCTCTAGTGAAGAGAGGCTACTCAGAGATAACTGATGATCAAAAAAACAGTGTAATAAATTCAGTAATGAAAATTTGTTTCTTACTATCCTGCTGCCTGTTTGGCTGCATGGATCCTGCTCAAAATCTCAGTCAGGAAAGAGTATTTCTAGCTATAAGTGACACTAGACTGTCAGAACGACAGTTTGCGGGAGTGCTGATGCATCATGTATCTCTTTCATTTTTTTCAGGAGAGAAAGAGGACCGAACACCTACTAAAGCAGAATTTACTGTGATTGACAGGAAAGGTCAAGGCAAAATGTCCTTAATTTTTTGTTGCTTTTAACTTTTCTACATGTTCTGTTCTTGTGGACCAAAAAAGCACTAATTTTTAAAGAAGCCCTGTAAAGTTCATACCGATAACAATCATGTATAGAGAAATCCATAGCAGGGGCAAAATTTAGCTGAATGTGCTGATGTTTAAGTGTGGTTAATAAGAGGGCAGGTATATATTTCTGTGAATGTTATGCGTGTTGGTTACTCGACTTATAATTCGAGACAAATGGAGAAATGTGAATATAAACCTGCTTGTTGAAAGGATTCCCCAGGAATCATAGAATCATTTAGGTTGGAAAAGACCTTTAAGAACATCGACTGCAACTGTTAGCCTACCACTGCCAAGTCCACCACTACACCATGTCCCTAAGCACCACATCTACATGTCTTTTAAATACCTCCAGGGATGATAACTCAACCACTTCCCTGGGCAGCCTGTTCCAGTGCTGGACAACCCTTTCAGTGAAGAAATTTTTCCTAATACCCAATCTAAACCTCCCCTGGCACAACTTGAGGCCATTTCCTCATGTCCTATCCCTTGTTACTTGGGAGAAGAAACCAACACACACAAAAAGACCAACACCCACATAGATAGGAAGAAAGCTCAGAGATTCAGCTTATACCCAGAACTATTTTAAGTACAAACAGAGAGGAGTAAGTCCCTTCAGTGAATCAGGACTCAGTTTTTGCTAGTTGAGCTGGCTCTAGGGCTAGCTAATGCTGACGGTATTGCTAGATTTGTTTGGAGGTTGTATTAACATTCACTGCATGGCTGCTCAGTTCCAGAATTTTTTCTGACTCATATTTTCTTGTCTTTTACAGCAAAATTCAGTAGTTAACAAGCTGTAGAAATAACTTTAGAACTGTTCTAAATCTTTGCATGTCTATATGTGTCTGTATGCACATGTTAGTATGGAGAAAGGATATCCTCAGATGAGTCAGGAAAAGTTAGCAACGCACGGTGCTTATAATGAAAGGTATTTTGTGTTTGAAGAAAAAAAGAAAAGTCATTAATATATAATGGTGTCCAGTGACAGGATGAGGAGTAACGGGCACAAACTAGAACACAGCAAGTTCCATATCAATATGAAGAAAAGCTTTTTTACTCTGAGGGTGACAGAGCAGTGGAACAGGCTGCCCAGAGAGGTTGTGGAGTCTTCTTCTCTGGAGATACTCAAAACCTGCCTGGACAGGATCCTGTGCAACCTGCTCTAGGTGATTCCGCTTTAGCAGGGGAGTTGGACTAGATGATCTCCGAAAGTCCCTTCCAACCCCTACCATTCTGTGATTCTGTGATAATCAAAATTACACTGCCAGCTATTCAGTGGCAATTTTTGGTCTCGATAGCACTTCATGAGATTCTTGATGGGATGAGTAGCTCTTGCCTTCTCTTTTCCGCCATGTGACACAAAAGTTTGTTCGAGTTTGGAGCCAGCCTGCGAGCAGGAAGGAAATTCCTGCCCACTAATAAATTCTAGGCTAGTCTAAAGGAAATCTGTCAGTGTTTGTAAACTGCCCCCCTGTCTCCTGTCCTGGCGTAGAGAGGAGCCTAGGGGATTTCAACATGATGCTGAAAGATTGTGCCATTACTCCTACCTCCCCCTAAAAAGGCTTCAGTGTAGAAAGGGTATGGAAGGTAAACATTAGCAGTTGTTCTGTACACCTTATCTTTTACCTGTCTGAAAAGAAACTCACAGCTCCTGTGAATTTCAGTTCTGACTTCAGTGGTATTCAGAATTTTTCAGCTCAGTTTGTCCTTCTAGCAGGAAGCAAAGCCAATTAGGCTTTGTGGTTGCTCACTTTTTCATTGAGTGCCCCAATAAACCTGTCGTGAGTACTGACACTTCAAATGTGGGTAGTACTGTCAAGTAATTAAAAGTACAGTCTCAGTGTCTATATTTTGGGGCAGAGGAAACTTCATTTTACATTATCGGTCACAGTGACCATGATCCATTATTGTGTTTTATAGCAAGATTTAGAACTTTTTCCATTTGGAGAGAATAGAACAGAAGTTCAACTTGTACTATGAATGTGTGAAGTTTGTATGTAACTGGAAAGCCTAAGATGCATTAAGCATTGAAATAATCAGCTTTGAGGAAGTTTATTACTTGGCTATGGTTTAAATTATCTCAAAAATTATGTGTCCAGTGCAATTAGTTCTGTTTTCAAAGAGGCCTTTGCTTTTTGAAAGAGCTAGTGGTAGTAAGATGAATAAATATCGATTGTTCAGACTGAAGTAAAACCAGAATGGTATTACAATATCTTACTATCACTAACTATTAACTTTTACAATTTACTTTTATTTGTGATGAAAATGGCCACTGGTTGTTGCTTCTTCTCCTAAGAGCACAGCAGTATTGTGGAAGTGTCATTTCCATGCCACAAAGATGTAATGACAGCAGCTTACTCCCCTGTGTTTTGGAATTTTACTGTTAAGATTCTATTTATATGTAAACTCATTCCCAAGTAAATGATATCCATAGCCTTTTAATGAAAATTCATGGCATTAATTACAGATACACAAACATGACCAAAACTGATAGAATGTCTCCTTAAGGACTTGCTGAGCTAATTTAAGGCCTGCAAAAGGCCTTACCTCAGAGTACCACATGCTATTTTTTTTATCTAAGCTGAAGCACTAGGGGTTGGGAGGAAACCCTTAAGATTTTATCAGTTTGTAAATGCTTCAATTTGAAAAAGAGAATTAATCTCCTAAGACAATGAATTTAACAGAAAGAAACTGCACAGGTTTAATTTTGTATTTTCTCTGGAAGTTAGTGTCACTTGTTTTCCACAGTGAGCCAAATCAGTCCTTGAAACAAAAAAAGTATGAAGCTATTTCTATCAAAAATAATTGACTAAATTTTCACTGAAATGGCCTGAGTCATAATATAAAACTCTGCTGGCATTCTTGTAATGTAAATGCCTTTTTGTAGAAGTGCATACCTCAACATGTGGGATGTGAGCATTTTAGATTTAAGGAACAGGTATGTTCCCTTCCAATTGCCTTGGGCACTTTTGTGGAGGAACTTTTTGCCTTTACTTATGCTGTTGGCTGGTTTCTTTTGTTATTTTCCCCAATACAAGAGACACCATATTCAGAACTATATTCCTGATAGCATAGGGCTTTTTAGCTCCCATCATTACGATTTATGTTTGCAGAGGAATATGTACTCAGTGGCATGGTAGAAATTATTTTATAACCCTGGCTGGCTGGAGTGCTACTTGTCCCTTTTTTTTCTAGTTTCCAGAGCTTGGCGTGGTCTACATGAGCGCATTTCTTTGTCTTAGTTAATTGCTCATAAGCTTTCTGATTAGCACATTCTATATCCGCTGAATGTCTCTTCCATTATAAATTTACTTACCTTTTTCCTGGCTATTCAGGGTATCAACAGCCTCTGGGGTAACTTTCTGTTCTCCAGACTGTGCGCTGAAGAATTATATTACAATTCTCAATTTCAGCTTATTTTCTTTTTTCCTGCATTAATTTCTCCTTTGTCTAGCTCACCTACTTTTCATGTGATTGTTTTCTTTTTATTAAAAGCTATATATAACTTCTATTAACATTTCATTGCCTAGTGCTTTTTTCTCCTTCACCTTTTTTTCCTATGTCTAATGTAGGCTGTGAATATAAATAATATTAACAGTTATTTTCATTCCTCACATCCACCATAAATGATGCACACTACAGTATTGAGTTACAGGACTCTTTGACCCTTTCCACTGTTCTTTTCCATTTGCTGAGGCTCTTATTTTTGTTTTGCTATTATTTTGCTATTTTTTTTAATGTATTTTACAAAACAAAGGAATATCATTGCAGTGGTTAGATTATTCAGCAGCTAAAGGCACTTTACAGCAGTAGCAATATTATTTCCTACCCGCTTTGCCCCAGTTCAGTCTTTCCTCTAATTGTGCTAGTTGATGTTCATGTGAAACCTGTAGCCATCATATACAAATATCTGTAGAGTTATTATTTGTCCTGTATTTAATACAGCTTGACTCTTTGTCATCAGTTATGTTGATTCTTGTTGCTGATATTTCATCTAGGGAGCCAGTTTGTTAATCTGCAGCAAGTCTGTTATTAACCATATTCTTAGTTCAGTGGGAAAACCTTACTCAATGAATTAGTTCAATTGAACAAAAAGTGAAAGCTTGGAAGAATATTTCTTTGAAGAACAGAGCCACAGTGATAATAAAGAACAACTCCACATTCACAACCATCTTAGCAGCTCCCTACTGGGTAGCATAGCTTTCTTGATTGTCTGAGCAGGGTTGGTTGGTTGACAAGATAGTGGATAACGGAGTAAATAGAAGTTCAGTGCAAGTTCAGGGACTAATATAAAAAAAGAATAGGCTCATGTGTATATATGAGTTCACTAAATACCTTCTATATGTCTGTATATGTTTAATCTTGTCAGCCTTGATTGCAGCAGTAGTGAAGATGTGGACTTCAGGATGTGCTGGCAGCCAGAGCATGGGTCCAGGATCCTTGATGTTGTCTTTCCCTTTTTCATTATAAAGGTGCTGAGCATGACACATGGCAACCATATACTGAAACTGGTGACGCCATGTGGAGTGGTTCATCAGTCAAAGTGAGATGCTGAACCTCAGTCCTGTTGCTGATACTTGTGGCCTGAGTCTGTAGAAGCAGTGAGGACAGTCCCAGACTGGTCTCCTGGTGAAAGGAAGGAGGCAAAGGAGAGCAGGGATCCTTGTACTCCAGCAGATGAATTGTATGCACGCTGTGAATTAAAGCATGCTTTACTCTGTCATCTACCTGGAAGTTTTTTCTGGCCAGAGGCTTCAGTGTGAAGGTGTCCCTGTCTTTCACTCCCTTTACAGCCTACAAAAATGCCAGCAGCTGAAATTTTCAAGGGAAAATGGTGGGTAACCAGGCTTCTGTGACTCCATTTCCTCCACTTTAGGGGTGACTGCAGGGAGAAAACATTTTGCCTTCACTCCAAGTATTTTGACCTTGTCTTCTCCATTTTCCGAAAGTTTCATTCTGTGGAAATGCCCTTCTGCTGACTCTCAAGAGTATGAGTATTATTGCAATTGGGCCAAATTTATACATATATGTACGTATGTATTAACTCACTCATGATCTCAATATCTGTCTCTGAAACTTAATTTTAAGCATAGACATTTGCCTTCTTTGCTGACCCTGTTGCTTATAGAAGTTGCCACTATATTAATTCTGAAGGCATTTCTGGCACTAAGTAAAGGAACTACTTGACTCCTTTAGGCATTATGATAGTGAGAGGGAACCTCAATTCATCAATTAGGTGTTTCCTCCTTGGCAATGTGTATGCCTTTACATTAAGGTTTCCTTTATTTCTGTTGAAAAAGCACAAAAAATTTACGTCAGGATTGTGAAAGTGCTATCTTGCTGTCCAACTTGTGGAGTTTTTGACTAATGCCTGGAGGAGATATTAGGGTGAACGTATTAGGAGTTCTCTGCTCATTTTGTCTTTCACTGCGTGTGACCATCTCCTTTCAAGGGCAAACAAACTTGGCTGTCTTCCTGGGCTCACAGCTGCTTTTATCTCTAAGTTTTCTTTGAAAGAGAGAAGAGCAGCTTGAACACTGAACTTGGATGTTGCTGCTCTGCTGGATAGAGTGAACTTGAGTGTGGGAGTAGTGAAGTACTCTCTGGGCAGCGCTGGGCTGTCAGTAATCAGTGCGGGTCTGCAGCTCTTAGCCGGGCAGCTCTAGCTCATCTATCAGCTGCAGCCTGGACCAAGGGTGAGTGCGGATGGTAATTGATACCCCATGGCTTCCTGATGAGGAACTGGCTGTGTGCTGATGATGTGGAGGTAGAAGGGAGGAAGGGATCAGTTCTGGTAGTGGAGATGTGAGGAGGGCACCGGGTCCTTTCTGCCTTGCCATCAGAAGTGACTTCTACGTTCTTGTCATAACATAGACTCAGAGCAATCATTCCCTGTCCGATTATGACTAAGTCTCATTTGTGGAAATGGATGCTGTTTTGTGCTTCACTAGAAAACTGGTATTTTTTTTTTCCCTTTGGGTATAACAGTTTTATTTGTGTATGGCTTCAGATATGTAATTGTATTTGAGTGTCCAGCCAGTTCAGCCACTTCTATTTTCTTTTGATTCTTTACACAGTAGCAACTGATTGCAGCAGAATCCTATTCCAGGTGGCACTGATTTATATTTTTCAAGTAGCATGTTTGTGCTGAGATACAGTATAGAAGGATAGCTGACATCAGCCTCTAGAATGGCATGGGGCCCAAGAGGCTGGAGGGACAGGTGAGCAGGGGCCATACCAGTACTGGGGAACCAAAGGTATGGAAGGATTGTGTACCCTGTAGATCCAGGCAGGCTGAATAATGGCCATGATAAGAGGCAGGAGGTGAGAGGGGCTAAGGACATGGGGAAAGGGGTCTTAGTAATAGAGATGAAGAATCTTGTACCTGAAGAAAAGACCCTGTGACCAGGCTGGATTTCATTTGCCTCTTCCTCTGTCTCACTGAGTTCCTCTTCTGTGCTGTGAGTCCCTCACACTGACACCACTGGCTGGTGCCCTCTTGATAGGAAGCCTCCACTGCACTAGGATTTGTGCTGTCCCTTTTGGCTTCTGCCCCCCTTCATTGCCTTACATCTTACAGCCATCTTCTTTTTGGTTGCACTCAAACTGGGAGTCAATATGTGCAGTGGAGCCTGACTGTCCCTACTGTTGATTGACAGCTACCTTCCTCTGTTCTTTAACACTTGGGGAAAAAAAGGGGAGCTCAGAGGGAGTAGAGCTGCTGCTGTGACCTACCCAAATGTCTGATCTCAAGCGCTGAGTGTCCTACCTACAAGGTATACTTCCCTATTCTCAACTTTCTCCTGTACATGTCTGTTCAGAATGAGAGAACTTGCTCTTAGTCATTCTACCCTCATAGAAATCCTTCTCTTTCTATTCCTTTTAGTACCTTTGGTACTAGGATGTGTCAAGTTATATTCACAATTATATAAGATCTCCCATCTATGTGCAGGGATGTTGCTGAGACTAACCTCTTCCTCAGTTGTATTTTCAAAGAAGAGAAAGGAGTGAGAGCACTGGATAAAAGTGGTTGAGCAGGGGAAGACAGATTGCAGTAAACTCAGGATGTGAAGATAAATCTTGTGGAAAGCAGTGTTTAGGGCAGAAGGCTGACATTTCTAGAAGAGTTTGGTATGTGTCTTAATACTATTTGTTTCATATTGGGGAAATGTAAGTGCAGTAGGAGTGTTCTGTGGCTGAAACAATACCCTTTAATGCATCAAAAAGTAAAAGCGTTACGTAGGAAGTGGGGGAAAAGTACACAGCCTTAAAGAGTGACTGACACAAGTAAGTACAAGAAAAGGTTAAACAGAAAATGGTACTGGGTGGTAATGAGTAATATATCCTTAGAAAAATATTCATGCTTTATCTTATGATTGTGCACTTGGGCTTTATTAGGACTTGCTTTGTATTTAAACTTTACCTGTTATGTGATGCACATGATTTTGTTAATCAGTTTTGCTTTGAAACATTGATCTGGCCAACTGGCATCTCTGAAGACTCATGATTTCAGTATCAAACTTACTTTTTGCAAAGGAGAATTCCACAGTACTCTGGCAATCCAAACTGCTAGTGATAGTAAAACATGTTACCCGAAAGAAATGGCTTTATCAACAGATTGGCAGATCACCATTGTAATGTTTGTGTCTATATTCTTGCCTGCTTCCAGCCACAGTGAAGTAATTAACAGTGTTCATTTATGTTCAGTGTTTATTAGGTTTGAGAGTGAAACACTGGAAAACAATGAGACAAGTATACCATTTCTTTAGGTCTTTTCTCTAGCTTATCCTTGTCAGTTCAAAAGAACAGGCATTTTTTGAAGAGATATTTCAGAGAAAGATTCTGAGGCACAAGTGGCACCCAGCATGTAAAATAACAAGTTCACAGTCTGTGCCAGATCTTTTGATGGATATTTTGATTTCAGTTATAAGATATTATGCAAACTTGGGGGAGGGGGGGCGTGGGGGAGATTCTATAGGATATAGAAAATACAAGAAAAGCCACTGTCAGTGATTTGTGCTAGTTCTCTGGTTCTTTAATTGTCTAGTAATACAACCCAACAAACTCAAGAGTCTTATTTTTATCGGTGAATATGCATTGGATGCAGATATCTGGATTAAATAAAAGTTCAGATCACTTTTGATTAGACCTGCATTTCAAATTATTAGAATGTGATGGATGTGTTTGGATGAGGAGGAAGTTCACAGTTATGTTTAGATTTCTTTTCTGAGCAATTTATAACCATAGCATTAGTCACATACCCAATCTCCAGTCCCTTTCAGGATATATAAATAAATATAGTGTAATACGTGAGCAGTAAAATTTATGACCATTGATTGATTTCTCTAGAGTCTCTTGCCTGTGTTTCTGAATAGAGAGTACAGAAAAGAATTTCTTAAAAACACGCACAGTCTTGATTCTTTCCACAGACACATAGTGGCAGTAGGCTAAATCCTGCAGTCTTTACTCAAACTTGTTACTTAATATGATGATTAAATTAAGAAACTGAGATTTTTCACCTCTAGGATGAAACTAGCACCTGTGTAGAAGACCTGTTCAAAGCTCATGATCTTCTTTGAGTCCTGAGAGTCAGACAAAAGTGTTAAGTTCTTGTGCTGGTGTGAATCTTTGGGATGCATTTTGATCTCAAAAGATGCAAAAGTCAGCTCTACCACCTACAGTGTCCTCTTTACCTTAGGTATTCTCTATTTTCAGTTATGTTTCTCAGATTTTATTTTTTTTTCCCCAGGCTGCTGATTAGGTGCCTCCTGAGTTTCATCATGCTAGCCTTAATTTTTTCCTACTTTACCTGCAAGGCCAACAAATACAATATTAGTAAATTACGCTTCTTAATTCATTCTTCCCCATTTCCCAGACCATGTAATAATACATGTGCTTGATTTCAAACTGCTTTGATATTCTTATCTTTTTGGCATTCATCAAAAAGAACAGATAAGAATTAATATTTTTATTAATTCTGCAATACTATTATAATTAATAAACAGTTGTGTTAACCAGTTGAAGCTCAGCAGAAACTGGGAATTTCAGTGTGTTATCCCTCAAATGAAAACCAAAGAGGAAGTTCCTATTTACCTAAAGCTTCAGAGTTTTGCCCTGTGCTGTGTTTGCACACGTGCATGTGTACACACACATACGGAGTGTCAGTGGTCTGTAGGCCAAAGCTGCTCGCTGCTGCCTTGCTGCAGAACTTTCACTGTTTCAGGTTCACTCTTACCAATAATGTAAGTGATCTGAAACCCCACTGTTTTGAAAGGGACAGAAGGGGACTCTGGAGTTATTTCCTAGTTTACTGGTGTTTCTTGTTCTAGCCAGTTTTTGTACTGCCAGACTTGATAGTAATTTTAGCATAAATGTTACTTTTCTGAAAAATCACATCTGAAATGAGATGTGCCCTCACTTTGCTAAATGTATTATGAAATAGCTACCTGAATATGTGGTGGAATGTTTTTGAAAGAGAGTATAGATTTGTTAAGGTTGAAGACTTTGATAGAAGTTTCTGAAAGTCTCTGTGGCTTTTGGGCAATATTTTTTTTTTCTGAGCAACAAAAATGTATTCACCATTTTGCAACACTAAGGTAAAAAACAAAACCTTGAAACAAAATGCTCTTCCTATCTCATGTTGCCTTGTGGTCACCTCATTACAGGAATCCACATTGTTTCTGCATAGCTGCTTGGGTCGCACATTCAAGTCAGCCTCTCCTTGTGTCTGTTGTTTGTTTGAAGCTGTGTCTGTCTACAGCCTCGAAAAACATTCAGGTATCTTTTCCTCTTTTCCTCCAGCTGGTTATGTTGATTGTGCTGTACTGTTTTCAAAGCAATGCTTAGTTATTCACTGATTTTTTATTTTATTTTTTTTTTCCCACTTCCTTCCCCCCTTCAAACTTTCCCAAGACAAGGAGAAGGCGGAGGGGGGGGGAAGAGCAAAAGCCAGGCTGGAAAGTAGCAGTGCGTAAAAAAAAAGGAGGGGATTTGCCTGTGGTAGGATTTCCAGTCCAAGCAGCAATTCCAAGAGTCTCAGCCTGTAACCTCTAACAGGATGGAGGAAAACATCTGCAGTTCAGGTTCTCCTGTGTTGTGCTCCAGAGTGAGAGGGGAAACATCCCTTCTGGTGGGAGTGATCTTGCTGGTAAAACTGTTGGGAAGTTCTGCAGCACAAACCCTAGTGTGATGATCTGTGAGGCAGTGTCTTTGCTGAGGATTCTGGAGTTCAAAAAAGTGGTGCAATTAAGGGACAGGAAAAATACAGTAAAATTATTGTGTCTGCTGGAATAAGACCTGAACACATGTATACACTTCTAGGAACAGAATGATTTCTCTCTTGATTTAATGGAATCAATTTTGCAGCATACTGTTTTGGAAAAAACACTATCTTAACTATCCTCTGAATCACTCTTCAACTGGGCAATGGCTAATTATATGGGTAGCTTCCTTTCAGACATTAAGGCTGATCTAGCTGAATGGTGGTGGAAATAATTCTGCATTCATCTCCAATGACAGTTGTTTAATGTCAAAAATGTGGAAAAAAGTTGTGGTTTTAATTACTTTTGTTCACAGCTGTGAGTGGTGATTCACAGAAGTTATATTGCTAAGGTGTGGAATGCCGAGGAAGAATATTAGGATGAAGCAGACTTCTCCCACAATTGTTCCATTTCAGATATCATGGTCTGGTAGCTTTATGCTACATTAGGCTCACTCAGTGTGTTCATGCTTACAGAACTGGTATTGATGCCATGAGTGCTGTGCTTCATTTGCCTGGATTTGAGCTGGGAAAATGCTGAATGAGTAATGAGAAGAACACTACCTTTTTCTCTTCCAGAAATAAATTGTAGCACCATGCTAGGTTTCTTTACTTTCTCTGGGTTCATCTAATCATACTTGCATTACGTCTTTTCCGACCATGCTTATATCTGGTTTGGCTTTGTCCTCAGTGTGTAAGCTTCATGTTAGCAGGTGGAGACCATGCAAAGGGTCTTGGGAAAGTCCTACTGTAATACTAGGAAGAAAATTATAGGAAAAATTAGTGGCAACGTTTCCTTTTGGATTTGGGAAAGGATTTTCTTAAAACAAAAAAGTGAGTTAACAACAAGTAAATATGGATTAAAGAATAATGTTTTTAGAGAGTCTTTGCTCAATAAGTCTTCCTCAGAAAGGAAGGATATGGAGGCATAACCTCAGAAAACCAAAGGAGAAGCTAGGAGAAGTACAGATGACATGTTCTGTGGCTTCCATTGACCACAGCCTCCGCTAGCCCTGTTGTGGACACTTAACACCTCCTGCAAGCAGCATGGATGCCTCCTCCTGGAAATTTGCAGGATGTCTGAAGCCAGTTTAATGAAAACAGACTGAGGGGAAGTGCTGCATGCAGATGCCTGAAGCACCAAATTCTGGGGAGCCAGCCTGACCTTTGAGATTGGTTTAAGAAGTCAGCAGCTCTCAAGAAGTACGTGAGATGGCCACTTTCTCCAACAGCATCTTTCAAGGCACTGCATCCACAACAGGACCAGAAAGTGCTGGTCCTGCTAACTTGCTCTGGGTGTGAAAATCTTTGTTATAGTGGAGGTAGCAACTTCTGATCTCTCTAATACCACTCTGTGGTCATGAAACTTGAAGTGGTGCTTGGACCAGTGACAAAATGTTTCCTCCTAAGATCCACTTGAACATCTCCCACTCTCTCAGGCTGCTTGAAATCTGGATTTTCTCTGAAAGAAAGAATATATTGTCCCAGGATCTTAGTTTTTTCCTCTCTCCTTCCTGTATGTTCCATATGCAACAGAAGTAATGAGGTTGTCTAAGAATGGTGATTAAAAATGACCCATATTCTGAGAGTTAAGTAGCTCAGCTTCTTCAGTGCTGGACTGACAATCACAGGCTAATTACATTTTTACACAATTCCCTTAGTGGAGGCAAGTCCCACTTTGACCCCTTCTAAAGGGCCTGCTTTGTGAATAAGGACTGATTCTGTTTGAATAAAATGATCTGCCTCTGTTGACAGTGTAAATAATAAGCCACTTCTGGTTTTAATAATATTTTAATCATATAGGATATCATTTAATTCCAAAATAATTCCAACTGTTTCAATTCACACATGTAATGATCTATTTAATACAACTCCAGTTATTTTAATATATCCCAGTATTTTAATTCCTTCTGAAAAAAAAAACCAAAACAAAACAATCCATCACATAGATGATCCACTAATCAAAACTTGGGACTTAAAAAAACCTCAGTTCAATCAGTTTCTATCAGCTTTGGTGTTACCAGTTGTTTTGCAGCACGTCTCAGGCTAACCATGCAGTAATTGTTTATATTAAGGATATTGTAAAATAGCCTATAAGAAACAGTTTCACTTTCTCTAATACTGGATCAAAAAGAGTATTTTAATGTAAAGGAAAAATGTTATTAAAATAGGGGCAGGTCTAAGATTCTTCATTTGAATAATTAAACTGATTTTGTATTTATAAAAGCATTTCTAGGAAATAGTGACTGTATGACATGAGTGTTACTCAAATCAGCCCTATTGTTAGGATTAAAATGCATATGAAAGTATTCTTTTTATTCAGATGTTTTAGCATTGAAGGAGAAAATTTGTTGCATAATGAACAGCAGTTTTAACTATTGTCTTATCACCATTGTCTCATTCTTTAGTGAGCTTCTGATGTCATGACTTTCAATTTTTAATGGCATATATGATTCCTAGCTTGAGATTTTTTTTTAACATTTTGATATGAAGATAAGTTTTAGTTAGAGAAATGCTTCTTAACTGGATCTAATTAAGGATATATAGTTTTCATAGCAATTGACGCTGGAAACCAGTTTGTCTAATATTTTCAGAAAAATGGTCAGTAGGGAATCCAAATTCTGGGGGATTTTGTTCCTAAACTGAAGCTTAGTTTAGATGGTGGGTTTCAGGTCTGAGTTTGAGTCTGGTTACTGAAGCTTACACAGCTTCACAAAAATATCTTATTTTTCAGGACAGGATTTTTTTGGGGTGGTTTTTTTTTTTTTTTTTGAGTGTGGAAAAAATAGTGGTAACAGTAAGATGATTGAAACAGAAGTTGTCATATCCCATAGAAGGCTTCTATTTCATGTTAGTTCAACCATTATTTTTATATTCTGTATACAGCAAGGAGATGTGTCATACCTAACCACAGCTTCTTGCTAGTTGCATTGCAAAAGCAATGTAGAACAGTCCCTTTTCTATATGATAATGAAGTTAGACAACAAAATTACTTAACCTTGTAACTCTGAACAAAAAGAGTCTACCATACCTGTCAAACTATATTTGTAAGTGAGTTAATTGACTCAAACCCAGCATAATCCTAGAAAGTGAAGATGGCAGCTGCAGAAGATATTCAATAGTGCATTACAGGAAATGGACTTTATTCATAGTATCAATGTATTAACTTTCAAATAGTTTTAGAAAGCCATTCAGTAAAATCCAGACTTGCTCATAACATTATCCTGTTGAAAGTGAATGGAAGCTTTGCCAACCTAGTATTTAAAGCTCTCACCAAGAATCTTATTTATTTGAAAAAATATTTATATTTTCATATAGAAATTGAAACTATTAATTCAAAATTTACTATTCAGTAAAAGTGCATTTTATGTTGCATGAATGTTGTGTGCTTTCTTAGTTTTAGGCCAAGCTTTTAAAAGTGAAATCAACTTCTTAACTTCATTCATCATGAAAAAATATAAATTCTGTCTTTTATGACGCTGTCATAGTTCCTGAGAAATATTAGACCCTAGGGCCCACTACTCTGTTTAAAACATTCTTCATGTTCATGTCATCTTTTTTTTTTAATGTTCCTTTTGCTTGTTTGATGACTTTTATTCTTCCCTCTCTCATTTAGTGAAATTCAATATTATGTCCCTATTCTGTTCCTTTTAAAGACAACATAATAGAAGACAGTAAAAAACAGAGATTTAGTATTTTTATTTTTAAAGGAAATATAGTTATGTTTATCACATTGTCTACATTCTTGATTTTCCTCTTTTGTATTTTTTGTTTTCTTGCATATTCTCTGAAAGATGTCAGGCATCCAGATGAATTGAAAAAGAATCAAAGCTATGTAAGACGTGATTCTCAAAAAAGATTTACATCCCTAAAGATGTAGATAAATATATATGCATGCATATATATATACATGCATTTTTAAAAGTGCATAGAGGTACTTAATTTTTGTTATTTAACTAGGCTTCACTTAGCAGTCTTCATATTCTGGAATGTCTGAAGTTATGCTGTTTGGGGTTCTGATGAATTCATGTTTAAGTGATGCCTGTCTGTCGTCTGTGTCCGTCCGCCCCCCAGCCTTTTCCTTTTAAATCACTTTTCCTGGCTCATACTCTTAGGATTGTGCTTGTATCCAGCCTTACTGTGACTGGATCCTTCTTCTAGAAGAGATCTAAGTGCAGTCAGCGGTAACTACACAGCAGGAGGAAGGGTAGCAGAGTTGTCTTCTCAAGAGTATATACGGGGGAAAAAAGTCTCAGTGTAGGCAGTTTCTCAAGATGATCCAGCTCATGAATTAACTCATGTAGTTTAGAATATGAGAGTTGATCACTCTGATGATTTGGAGCCTAAGGTGCCTTTTTTTTTTTTTTTTTTTTTTAATCAAACCTTCTTTCCTTTTTTTATACCAACTGCAGGTGGGATTTGTGTCACCTAACTCTAGTTATCTTAAAGTGCCCATTTTCAGCTAATTGTCTAGACACTCTCTATTGTCAATGAAGAAATAGAGGCACTTCAAGAGTGTGATTCATCCCATCCTAAAATAGATATCTAAGCTGGGATGAACTGGAAGTAGCTATCTTTCTCCACCAAATAGCAGGAGAGCACTGAAAACTGGTTAGACAAAAAGCAGGTAAAGATAGGTGAGACGGTCCCCCTCTGAACTATTGATATATCTCTTATCCCTCTGCGTTGTTTCACTGATCTGGGAGATGAGTAACATTTTTCAGTATTTGCCAAGTAGAGCAAACATGTTAAATAGAAGTTAGTATCACATCCATCAGGTTCAGTACATATGGCAGAAAATAATGTATAGAGTTCCACTGAACCTGTGCATAGACAGTCTGTGCTTTGTTTTGATAGTCAAATGGTAGCCTAAAGAGCAAAAGCTGATGCATAAAGCATTGTACGTATTTCAGGTTCGGATCAGCCTAGATATCGGCATCCACCCACAGTGAAGACTCCACTTGATTACTCATCTGTACAAACAACATCACAGTGACACTTCAGAACTATCCTGTCACTTTCTCATTTCTTTTCTGAAAAGTAAATATTCTAGCTGAAAAACAAATTAAGCCCACAATGAGTGTATAATATATCTCAAAAGTCACTTGAATGGAAAGCATTTCACATGGGCAGAAATATTAGACAAGTTTAATACCAACTGAGTGTTTTTTCTCAATAACTTTCAGAATAAATATCCATTAGAACATCAATGAAGATTGAAACTTTTCTCAACAAAAAGAGAGAATACTGTGCAGTAACTTTTATTCCCATATATTATTTGTGAAAGGAATGTGCCATTTAACATTAAATTTAGCAAAAATGTTTATATTTTGAGGCATTCTTTGTAACAGAACCAAATCAATCAAAGGCAGTTATTGAGATTTCATTTGCTTCTCCAGACCTAAGCTTCTGCTGAATGTTTTTCATAATTGGACAGCCATGTTTCCAGATGATAGTGAACACTCCTCTGAGAAAATAGACGAAACAACCATTGCTGTGATATAGGATGTCACCTCTATGAAAACTTGCTTAACAATTTAAAGGAACAAGAATATTTGTTAAGCCTGCACTGATATTGGGCTGAGGTAGGAGAAGATAACACTGTCAAATTTCTATTAAGGTCCGCCCATCTTTAAACTAGTTTTCTTGGATTTTGGTAGCAATGTAAGTATGCTAGCAGGCAAATTTACCATGTTTCCATGGTAAGTTTTGATGCCTGGACTGCTCATTGTTTTTGTCTCTTCCCTTTGCTACTCTAGTTCAAGGAAAGGAATATCCAAGGACAGTTGTTTCTTCTAGCTTGTTAACTGAGTTTTCTCTTATTCATATCTAAAAGCAGTTATGCTCATTATGCTTACAGTTCTTACTTTGAGATGGTATTAGTAAAATGTAAATTCTTAAAATCCCATGCTCAGTATGTACAGAAATCTGTGCCATGAGACCTTCTACTTGCTTAATGCACATTAAGGTGTGAATAGATCAGTCAGTTAACTGGTATAATCATATGCACAATGCAGCCATCTTGTCTCATCTAGTTCTCCCTTCAATTGTGCAAAACAAGATGCTGTAGATGTTTCAAAACCAGAAGATTCTTCAATTTTACTTTCATTAGGACCTAACTTCTGTTAGCACTCCAATTTTTGTTGGTCTTAAATAAGATGATTTATTTCTCTTACCAAACTGTGACTACAAAGACATACACATTATGGTTAACTTTTTCATCCTTTTAATAATAATAATGATAATACTAATAAAAAGCCCTGTTGCAATTAATTTTCCATTTATTATTGTGACATGTTTTTATTTTTTTTTACAAGGGAAATTGACAAGCAGATTTCTGGAGTTCTTAGTGGAGTTAAAACAATAGCCTATGCATGTCATCGTACATGCATAGTGAAATGATGAACATAAATCACATACACACACGCGCACACACACACAGAAAACAAGGCACTGGTAAGACTGTACAAGTAATAAATGACTAAAACGTTATTGACACATTAAAAACTGAGCTCCTAATGAAAACTGTATCAGTAGTCATTTTAACACCCTAAAGCTGTGCATTGTTTTGGGGTTCTCTGCTTAAAAGCCCAACTGTGTCCCTCTTTCCATATGTATTGGACCCCACATTTGTAGGTGAATAAATTGCTCCGATGTTGTTGCTGGAACGAACTAAAAAGTCAGCCAAGCGTTGTGTCACACATGTAGCGGTGTTGCATTTCCGTTTCTCTAGGTGGTGACTACTAAGGTAAAACAAAAAGAGCCAAGATTAAGTCAAATGATGAGCAATCAACTGCGCCACTTCTAATAGTCATTTGAGCTGTGCTAATGTGGGAGTTCTTTTAATATGTGCACAAATACAGGAACATTACAATCTTCCTACCACCTACTTTCTGCCTGAAAAAAAAATCTCGTGCTATATGCTATTATCAGTTTTAATGATGAGGGTTATTTAAATGCAAAGACCTTAACAGTCATATGTCATTTTTTATTGATATTCTACATAGCAGTTTATGACATCTAGAAAACCTGTAATGATAGCATAGTTAAGACAGTAAGTGAAAACAATGACTAAATGTTTAGCTTTAAGCTGAAGTTCTAAATCTATTTAGAGCTCTTGCTGATATCATGAGAATTACTAACATAATGGCAATCACTAACATGTATTTAGTTCTCTTGTTCCCACAGAACCATATCCTGCTCTCACTGAAGTGAACAGTAATCTTCCAGTACACATCAAGTGGATTGTGCCCAAAGACTCTTTCTCCCAACTGCACCATGTATCATGAGAGGTGGCAGGCATTGCCAACTTCTGCTGACTTCAGTACCACCTAAGATTTACCTCTGTCTAAACAGAGATCTCTTTACTACTGAAAAGCTGCCACTTCTTTGTTGAAACACCAGCAACTTGAAAGTGCTATTATAGTAGCATAATAATTTGCTGGATGAGAGTTTAAAGAGTGTCCATGGAAGAATCCACATCTAAAAAGAACATTTTATGATCTGAACCAACAGGCTATTTACAGAACTCCATGTAGAATTTGCGTAGCATGACATTTATTTATTTTTTTAATCACAATAGAATGGTTAGCTTGAGAGAGCTTGAGTTTGTTTCTTAGACCACTATGTTCCTTCAGACAGAAATACTTGCTTGCTGAGATTAACAATAACTCAATAAGCAATTTTCTTGAGCTTCTTCATGTTGATGTGGCACGAGGTAGACAACAGTGTGCAGCAAAAATTTACTATGAGGAGTGATGATTTTCCAGCTTCAAACTCTGAGCATTATGTACATTTTCCTATTGATTGACTAAATTTACTACCTAAAATGTAATTTATTCTTTTAGAGTTATTTGTATTAATCTAAGAATCCAAATGGAATAGCAATTGTGAGAGAAATGTCTGTATTATACTAGATCTTCACTGGCAAATAGGCAGCAATTTCTGAACAATTAATATTTTAAATATGTAATTGTATTTAAAGGAAATGGTTGGATGCGTCTTGATATAGCTTCCCCTAGGTTTCCATGGGTATTTCTATTGATTTAAAAAGAGTGTAATCAAGCCCTTAACATATGAGGTTCAAATAGCAACTGGTTCTCCTGGAAATCCTGACCTTTTTTGTGGAGGCAGAATTCTCCTTTTTTGTTAAAAGTACAAAATCAAGCCCTGACATTCCAGGTTTAAAACTCCAGTCCTTACAGGAAGCTCCTGCGTTTCTAGCTGATGTCTAGCCTGACTGAACCCATCATACCTGTTAGCTCTCTGATCTGTAGCCTTTAATTGAATATGTGCATCAATGACACAGTTCGCCCAGTAAGAGACTGTAAACCAGAAAAGGTTTACAGAAAAGCAGATAAGGCATACCATACTCATAAAGGTGATGCCTTGTGTTTGAGTATTACGATATTTTTTTTTTTAAAGTAATAGCTGTGAAAATGTGGGAACTTAGTCTCCATTATAAAAATATTTTGGAAGATAACCAAATTGTCATATAATAATGACCTTTTTTAATATAAATTTGTAGAGAAAGGATCAGAACTATACAGAACTTGTGTATTTACTGAATCTATCCATAACAGAATTGTCATTGAAAGAAATTCACTCAGAAGCCTGATAACAGTTAGAATAGTTCAGTGCTTTTTATCTTTTAGTATAAATTACAAATGCTTTTTAAATGCTATTTTGTTAATTAAAAAGTTACCTGAAATCAGATTTATGGACTTATAAACATGAATGTTTTTCAGACTAGTTAAATTCTATCAGAGCCAGTTGCTTCTTTTCCTTCTTCCCATGATTAAATCGATATTTAACTGTGAAATTAAAAATTACTTACTTACAGGAAGTAGTTATGTTATAAAATAATTCCATTCTAGCAGAGCATTAGTGTTATTAAGAAGGGTATAGATATTCTTTTTTCCATTCAGGCTTGGAAATGTGACAAATTTAAATAAGAAAGCCCTTTCAAAATACACCCTTCTCCTTGAGGTAAAGTAGTATTTGTAGCCTATTTCATTTATGAAAGCATTATAATTGTAAAGTGGTTAAATGATCTGTAATTTTCATCTCTGGATTTCACTTTCTACCCTGAATGCTTTGATCTTTATACTTACAGAATGGCTCTATTTACAAGAAGGGTATTTTAAGCTCTTCCTGAGAATAAAAAACAGACACAAAGAATCTCAAGTAACAGAATATCACTGGCATGAAGTTTACTTCATAATTTAATCCTAACTGATATGACTAGAAGAAACAAGGAAAATCAATACCTTTTTGTCTTTGCTGCTGGTTGTTCTGGCATTTCCTCACTAAGTCCTGAGAGTGTATTCTGTGATATTACTGGCAATATCCATCCTTGTCTCTTGGAAGTACCATCAGATAGATCATCAGCCACAGATAGTAATCTTTAAACAAGAAAAAAATACCCTGTGAAATTGAATAATTCTATTTTTTCTCATATAATTTGAGACATGAAAGCAAAAGCAATTCATGCAATAATCTGAACATGTTTTCCCCTAAAAAGAAATCAATATGGTTATTTATTACTCACTTCTCAATAGGTGTAGCTTCCAAACAGCTCAGAGTGACAGAAAGTGCAATGAAGAAAACTGACAGCTTTAGGTTGCACATCTTTGCTTCCAAACTTTCTGAAAAGAATAATGATTCAAAACTGAAAGCAAACCCAAATACTCTTCAGCATATCCTATTACTGATGCTCATTCTGTCCTAAATCAACAGCAGCTAGTCTTTTTCACAGGCTAAAGTAAAAAAATGATCCCCCTAAGTTTAGTGACACAATGCAGTTTCAGACAGATAGCTCTCAACAGTAAATGTTCATTTTCCACCTAGTAGTTTCAATCCTTTCCCTTATCTCTGGTTTGCATTTCCCGACACATCCCAGTCTCAAATACTGGTCCCAGGTGCAATTTACCTTGAAGTTGCCTTTTTTCTGAAAAATGCTGTTGATTAATATTGCGAAACGGTGTGCTTTCCTGAAAGCACATCTGTTGCACTGCATCTTAAGTAAGAAAAAAAGGGAAATTGTTTACCTTTTAGCGGTCAGAGAGCTAACTGAAGAAGCACGCCTGTGTTAGCAAGAAGGGTGTACACAACAGTTCCACGCTTGCATCTAGCTCTGGAGTATCCCTTTTCCCCCTTCCTTGCTGACAAGTAATACGGCTCTTATATACCCTTCACACCTTTCTCAGCTCTGACATCAGGCAGCACAGAGAGACTGTCATTAATTCCCATCCCTATAGATAGAAAGTACCCTGGAGAGGAGCAGAGGCAGATGGGTCATTATTACATTAGCACATCAGTAAATATTACCCTGGTATATGCAGGATGCCCTCATGAAGATACTGTAATAGCATATTGCACATATGAACTGTAGCCTCAGTCTTAACAGTTCTGATAAGATGCTGAGGTAATATTCCCTGTGGGTGTTTTCAAGGGCTAAATAAGGTAACAAAAGTTACAAAGAAAGCCAGAGTAGATGAAACATCAGATCACCAGTAATTGAAATATAAGGAAACAGATATCTTAGAAAAGAATAGTTAAAGTTGTGGGGGTTTATTGTAGAAGTCTGTAATGATCAAAACAGAAAAAATCTTTGAAGAGATAAAAATTGTATGTGGAACAAGAAAAGAGTGAAAAATACTTAAATTGTCAGACAGGGTGACCATTCAGAGTAACAAGGTAGAAATCATGTATGTTTTTCAGTAAAGTATAACTATGAATGAAAAATCTGTCATTATTAATGTAAAATCTCATGTTTTACTAACACTGGTAGGTTTTTTATGTCATGCATGAAAATTGTGTCAATTAATATTCTTAAGAAGACAAAGACTAGGATTAGAAAGCTAGGAAATGCCAGAATGAAGGCTGCCTGTGCAAATTTATTTCTCTGGTGTGCACAGAGTTCAGGGAAAGATATACAGGTTTTAATAGACTAAATCCAATGTTAACAAATTACCTGATTGCAGATTTCAAAGGATACAGATTAGAAAAAAATTTCCTGATTTCAGTGGGAATTAGACAAATAATTCCCCCCCACCCCCCGTCTCATTAGTTGCCTTTAGGTGCCTAAATGCCTTTGGAAAACAGGTCTGTCAATTATTTATGGAGGTTAAGATGCTGACACAAAGCTCAGGCAAAGTTTTCTGCGATAAGAAGTTATCGTGTGTATCTTCCATATCCCCACAGAACATTAATTAATTCATGACTGCTTCATTGCCTTAACTGGAAGCTTCTTTCTTTGCTGGTTTAGTCTGTAACACCAGATTTTCACTGAAATGGCTGAAGTTCCAGTGGTGGCTCCCTTCATGCATCTGTGCTGCTTGAGTTGAATACAGTAGGAATATTTAGCCATGATGGTAGCCTCTTAACCTGATACAACAGCTAGTCTGCCAGTAAGATTCTAGCAAGCGACACAATGTTTTTTGTTTTTTCTTTAATGAGATGCTGCTTCTGGATATTTTGATCTCTGTTTTTAATGATACAATCATATATTTATTTTTCCCCAGGTTCCTGTCATCCTCCTCTGAATGGAGAGTCCCAGTATGAGAGAAGTAAGTCTAGTGCCGGTTTATCTTCACCATGACGGTATGTCCTGTGCAACATCTGAAACAAGTTTATCTCTCCAAAGAGTCTTCTGGCGTTATTTTCACTGTAGCATTTGACTACAATGAAATAACATTCTGGTATTATTTTCACTGTAACAATTTCACTCCCCTGAAATGTAGGCATGATTAGATCCATTAGAATTGTGCTAAAAACCCCCAATTATGCAAATACTCTGGCTGGTAATTGACACCAGCCAATATTCACAGCTTGACTATTGAACTTGAATGCCTTGGTGCACTTCTTCCAGGGTGGGGAGAGATCTGGGTCACACTGTCACTCAGTAGTGGTGCGTGTGCTCAGCTCTTGTGAAAAGACAAGCTCATGTTGTTTCAACTCCTGAAAAGTAGTGGATAGGTCAGATGCAGTTTGCATCTGAGATGTTAGAAGATTGGACTGGATATTCTGAATCAGTTACATTTTAGGGCATCTAAGTGAATGGTTGTTCTGTTAAGCTTGAATCTAGCTATAGGTTGACAAAAGAAAACTGAAATGGGCTTTTCAAAGAAATATTGGTGTGAAATCCTATTTCCAGCTGTCCTGCAAGTGGCCTTGGGGAGGGAAAAAGAGAAAGACTGATTCTTGACTGCATTGTAGAAATGAAACTGGGCTCATGATGTCCCAGGACCATTGTCTGTCTCCCAAGCCAGCTCGCATTTTGGCAGAGTCAGCAAGAAGTATATCCAGCTATCATTCAGATGTAATGTTAACAGAATTAAGGTATTGTGGCTTCTGTTACAAGTTCTCTTAAGCAGAAGTAGTTTTTTCCCCACACAAATAAGAATGGAATCATGAAATCATGGAATTTCTCTGACAGCAGAACTATTCATAACTCAAATTTCAAGAACCTGGCACTAAGTACTGTGCAGTTAGTCCATTCAATGAAGCAGTTAGAAAACTATTTTTATCACTGACAAAGTTCCTTAACCTTGATCTTAGAAAAAACCCTTAATTATTGTGCATAAAAAAAATGTTATCAGCCTAAGGAAGAAATCAAGTATTCTCAGTAAAGAAACCCACAACCAATTCAATCCTCAGTAATTACATGGTAATTTTACATGTTTATACTGATGTTTAAGTCCATATAAAAAAATTTGTCTAACATACTGTGTGAGGTCTACAAAGAATCCAGAAGATATGGTATGCCAATGCCCTGGTTCCTTCTGGAAGCTACCTACAAAAATGTCTTGACTTGCAAGATGATGAACATGCTTTGCACTGTAATGTACTGGCAGCAGAGGAACAGGGAACCAGTCTTGTCTCAAGCATCTGCTGCTCTTATGTACTGGGGAGTTGGATTTATCTGACTAAATGTGAGATGAATAGAGAGAGCATTACAATGCCTTTTTCTAATGTAGAAGTCTAAAATAGCTCAGATGATTTGTGCCTGTTTCTCCTTTTGACAATAGAAACAATCTGGGGTGACTTGCTCAGATATAGATGTTTACACTGCAGGTGTCTAAATGTATGTGAAATTAATTCCAGCAGAAGTGTTTTAACTCTCTCATGTGCTCAGTTCCTAACATTCAAGGTTGCCTCCCTCTCTTTCTCATATTTCGCTTTTTCTTAGGCTATTCTTGGCACCGGCTGGACAGCTGTTTCCCACTTATAATGGCTGCTTTTCAGTTTCTGAGTTCCACATTTGCTTAATAACATTAATAACACACATTAAAACTTTTGGTAATGGATGTTTCTTTCTCATTTGTGAGAGTTGCAAAAAGCCATATACCTGTTGCATGCACTTTACCAGATGCTGTTCTGCTGTGTGAGGTAGATGTCTTCAGTAAATTGCATTGTTGTTCAGTTAACAGGAACTAGAAGCTTACAGTTTAGCTTGCCTGTTGTATCAAAACAGAAAAGGAAAAGCTTTAGGCATTAACCTGAAGTGAGCTTATTTCAATTTTTTTAATAAACCAGAAATCATAACAGCAGCAGCATTAATATGCATCAGTGTAAGTATTATCAGTAACGAAACAGAATGGTGCATGTGTCACTACTTGTAGCTGTTATGAGTTGAGCAGAATGTTTCATGTGATCTGACAAAATTGTTACATTTTATAACCATTTTACTAGCCTCTGATTCCTTTTTAAAAAGTCTGAATCAAGCTTTGAAGCAAAAGTAAAGGATAAAAGAAAGATTTCGTTGATAGTGTCAGCACCTCTGAAAAAGTCTAAGTGCCTTGTGTTCAAGTGGTCAAATATGAAATTAGAGGATTAAAGCAGGTGTAATTTTCTGCTGTCATTTTGGATGTCCTAGGATATCCAGGACTGACATGCCTGAACCTGGCTAGTTGCCACTGTCGTAGCAACTGCAGACTAGGTGGAACGTCAGAGGGAGTCTAAAATTACACTAGACACCTATGATAGGGAACTTGGATTGTTCCCTAAATTTTTACATTTGCATGCCAAAGTCCAAAAATTTTGGTTATAATACTCTCTTCCCAGTATTTCTTGCTTGGTACTATGTTGATGAATACTATGTGTGGAGTTGTAATTTGCTACCATTAGCACTTAAGCTGTATGTATCTGCTTTGTTCAAATATCGCTTTATAAAACATGCTTTTGCTAGCACAACTTTCTTTGCTGCTCCTATTTGGTGTGGGTCATTTCAGCACTGATAAAAACTGAAGAGCTCTTCTTATTGATCACAAAACTGATGTTAAACCTGTGGAAGAAGCAGCAGAAGAGGTAATAGGAGCAAAGTAAATAATTTCTCCCCCAGTGGAAAAAACAGGTGATTCAGAAATAAAGGGTGGCCATTCATGGAATTGACCAGCAAATGGAAAAAAGTCATTTGGGTAGTTAACAATTTCTTAAATCTGACTTTTATGATGCATTATGCTGTTCAGCTCACCGTTGACAGAACAACGATGTAGCCTCAAAGAGCTATTGCTAATGATTGCTCTGAGAACAAGCCCAGCAGAGCTTGTGCTGAATCAGTTCCTATAGCTGGGAATCTCCCAAGCAAGAAGAATAAACCCAATGTTTAGATCAGAAAAGTTGGAATTGACAGCACAGTGACTGATCAGTTATAGTTCCTAGTGCCATTCCTACTTACAGTTTATAGAGTTTTAATTGAATGGCTTCCTCTGGCTTGCATCCAACAATTTACCAGAACATTTAGATTCTTGATTTTCTTTTTCCCCATCTCTTCTGCAACCTGCTTCCAGAAGTATAAGCGAAAGCAGAACTCTCCCATGGTTGTCAGTGGCACTTACAAGAGCTCTAGACAGTCCTAATGGTAAATAAGTAACATGAAATAGTACTACTATTCTTCCTTTCTGGTAATCTAAGCCATCCATTGCTTCCTGCTATGATCATTCTCTAAAGTCACTGTCTATAAGAATTCATCTATAAAAAGGTATCCAGTTTTCAGATATAGTTCTCTAATGTATACATACCATTACGACAATAGTATATGGGGTACTATAATATATGGACTCATCTGTGTATTTCAAAGCAGAACAGATTTGCTTAAAAGAAGACTATGGCACTTACTTTAAGTATCTCATTACAGAGTCAGTGTTTTGGAAATTTGCATCCTGGCTCACTGCACAGGTCTCCTTACAGAGGAGTCCAGAGTGACTGTATTGCTACTGAATGTGCAGAATTAGGTCTCCCTGAATGCTCCTGTAAGGGAAAAAAGAGATTAAAGCATTAGGTCTGTGTAGAAGTGCTGTTTATGATTTACTAAGTGTAACTGTGAGAACTCTCCACCCCCTCTTCCCCACCCCAATATATTATAAAGAGCACAGACATACAGTGAGACCAGGAACCACCCTCCATGTTCCCCAGACTTATTTCAGTGAAGGTGAATTGCTAGTAAGTACAAAGCAAGTGGAACCATTCACCAGTAAGAGAAACTGCCAGTTTTCAAAATAAATCTACACAGAATCATGTCAGCCCTTCCTACCTGATCCAGTGCATAAGTTTTAACTAAGTTTTCTTTTAAACTATCTCACTTTCAATAATCAGACTTTTTTTTTTTTTTTTTTTTTCCCCCCCTCCCCTCTGCAAACTGCAGCAAGAGAATGACAATCTGGCTTTGTCTTGAAACACTCTGAGCCTTTTAGATGATGTTGTCTTGACAGCTCTGCTATTAATAGTGGCATTTTCTCTGCTGTTTAAAAAGGAGAGTTGTGCTGAACTGAGAATCAGTCATGTTAGTAATAATTTTTCACTAAGGGCAAATGCAGTGTACTAGCTTACGTAGGAGAATTTACGTTGACAATACCATGAAACATAAATTATTATTTATGGTATGTCAGCACATGTGGCTGCAAAATAAGATAGACTTTCTTCAGAGAGAAGTGCAGTAGGGCTGCATTTACTGTATGGTTGGATTATTGTATGTGTGAGTACAAGACTTGACCTTTTCATTCTACTTGGAGATGAGAAAAGATTGAGAAGCACAGTGAATGTGAATCAGTACATGAAATTGTCTTTCTACTGGAAGAAGTCATTAAAAATTCATTAGGACTTCAGCATATATATCTGGAAACATTTAGTGGATTTTTGCTCTGTTATGGTAGTGTCTTTTACACCAAATATTGCTGTTTCCATCCGTTTAGCAACCACCCCACTTTTGACTGAGATTGTCTTGTTATCACAGAAAACATGACTGGTATGGAAAAGTCAGGATTTAAATGTGAGCTCTCAGAAATACTTCAGGCTGATTCAAAAGGTGATATTTTTTGCAATAAAGTGTTATTGAACTGTTATATTTCCCAGTGGAAAATTGAAGGTGTTGTATTATTCCAAGACAAAAAAACCCTGAGGTTCTAGGAACTTTCAGTCATTAACATATTAAAATAATTTCATATTAACACATATTTTGCCAATGAATGCTGTAGTTTCAATGGGACAAAGCTGAAAAGTCATCTTATCACAGTGTTTGATTCAGAAAAGAACCTTGTGCAGAGCAGCAGAGAAACACATACTTCAGGACAAGTGTCTTCAAAAATCTATGGGTGTTGAGTATGTACTATGTGTTTATTTAGAATGGGTATTTCAAGCTCTGCTTTTGGGTTCAGAGTCTTTTCTATTGCATAAACTAGATTGGTGGTCTTTTTTTTTTTTTTTNTGGAGGAGCAGACCTCTGGCTAGTGACTATGATTCTAGTGACTGTAGACTTGATTTTGTTACTCTTCACGGAGGCCCTGTACCCTTTCTGATGCATTCCCATAGGTTGTAAATGGCTAGTTTCATTTTAGAGAACTATCACATTGCCACACTGTTCATACTTGCTGGTTTTGTGTTAAAAGATGAAGAATGTTGGCAATGTCATATATAATTTCACATCAACATAACATTTCATGTAATTTCATGTCAATGAAGAGTTAAGTAATTCTTAAATTATTTTATAAGCAGCTGTCATAAACAGTCATAATCTTCTCCCTGATGTTATGGATCATTACAGCCCCCTGCTCTAGGTCATATATCATCCTGTTGCCTTTCAAAATACTCATAATAGTCTGTAGCAGTTGAATAAAGAAATGTTAAAAGAACCATAAAAATTGTCACCATAGAGGCAAGGTATTTATTATTAGAAATTCTTGAATGTACACTGTTATTTGAAGTCAGTTCTTTAATTTTTGTTGCCCAAAGAGGATGTATATTTCATGCAATTTAAACCTTTCTGAGCAAGAATACCTGTTTTGGGAGATCTTATGAAAGTTTCCCATGTTTCAAAAATGAGGTGTTTGTAGTTAAAAAGCCATGCACACAGGTAGATGCATATCTGTGCGCCTGATTCCCAAAATTTTGCCCATGTTCCTGGACCTTCCACTTGTATGTTTCACACCTTTTAGGACTGAGCTATCTTAAGAGACATCCCTATGCAAAGTGTACCTAGAAAGGCCAGGAGTATCACCTTTAAGCATTTTCTAGTAACCAGTATCTAGCGCGACGATATCTCTGCACACAAAGCGTATTATCACACACCAAAAATCTTGGGGACTTGATGGATAGCGAAAGTGAAATGCTATCAGGTTACATAAACCACTGATTGATGAATCATAGTTAATGCCATTTTTTTAGAGGAAAAGACTCCAGAGAGACTTTGAAGCCTTTGAACTGCCAGTCAACCTACAGTACATTTGTTCCTTTAACTTTTCTTACAGTATGTTCATGAAACAGTATGCCTCGTTAGTGGAAAGCTGACGACCTGAGCACACAACAAATCCCTTTGTACTTTAAAAAGGAGGTACTGCCCCAAAGTATATTATTAGGTTTTCAAAATTTTTTTACATAGGTAATTTATACTGAGAAGTTGTTTTGACAATTGGAACATGTATGTTTTCTATCATTTAATAATAGAAGTTTGTGTAACAGAATGTCTTCCAGCCTTGTGGCAAATTTTACAAGAATAAAGAATTTTATGTCTTCATAAAGTTTGCCACAAGGCTGGAAGACATGAACCTGCTTTGCAAAAACAAAAGCAAAACCCCCAAATCCATACAAGTGGAAATAAATGTGCTAAATTGCTTTCTTAAGAAAGAAACTCTTACGACAATCTCACTAGTTTAAATAAATAAATAGTTATGAAAACAGACAACAATTAATGTTTTGCGCATAGACAATATTATCTCCAATGTATGGATCTGAATGCTCACTATAAATCACTATATATTTTTCTTGTGTTACAGAGGAAGAAGTTGAGATGATGATGAGTTAAGGGCGATGCACAAAGTCGATGGTTGAGTTGAGGATGGAAGACAGATCTGAATCTTCCTCTAGTCTGTAGCTGACATACGCTGTTGAGGTGAGAGGAAAGGAAATGTTACTGGATAGTCAAACTAAATCTGAATTCAGGCTCAAGATGGGCAGAAGGTCTTGCGTTTCTGTGTTTCTGCATATACAGGGATATATACCGCCCCACTTTGTTAAACGCAAATGGGTGCTTCCCTATCTGGCTTACGTAGATCAAGTTCTTATCTGTTAGTGTCTTCACTGGCCAGCACAATGAGACCTTGTGACTCCCCACGATTTACCTCAGTCTAGTATAACCACAGCCAGAATAAATACATCTTTGATTAAAAGAGGAACAGTTAAATTATTACATCTTTCTTTATTTTCCTTCCTCTCTGTCTTTGGAGAGAGTAGGTTGCCAAAAATATCTCAAGAAGGGTTTTTTACTTTGTGCAGATGTTGTGACCTCTGTGAGCAGCTGAAATGAGAGAAAGGGTTGTGAAAGACCTTGCCTTAGGAGGTTTCCAGACCCAGTGTTGCTGGTCTGTTAAAAGGTTTAACTTTGCAGTGGAGCTTTTGGAGCGTGTACCCAGACCAGGGCACAACACTGAGAAGAAAATCCTGAGTTGTCCTTGTTAGAAATTCTCTCTGTTAGCCTCTATTTCACAAGGAGCTGCATGGCTATTCAACTATCACAGCTCTGCATGGCCACTGTCCCAATCAGTACTAGCGAGGGGTAAAATTTTAAGCTGCCTTGTGTCTCCTGATGCATGTTTTTTGCAATGTTTTTTAATGATTTAATTTTTTTTTTTGAGATGTATTTAATTTAACATGCAAAACTCCTCTCTCATGTGTCTCCTTGTGTCTTCTGCAGTACAGAAGCAGATCTTAGGAGATACAATTGAGAAAAAAAATGGGTTTAAACATTGTTTGGATTTTGGTCTGGGTTGCCACGCTATGTCCTATGGGATATGCAACCCATGATTGCTGTAGCGCTCACTTCTGTGGAGACATAGCTCATATCTCCAGCTTTTCCTGGATTAGTTACATTTGTGGTTGTTTACAACTGCAGCGCTGGGGAAGAGCTACTCAGTCCTCAGTGTTTCCAAAGTCATGTATTGTATTTAGAGTGAGGCCAGAAGTAACTTCTGTATTTTTAGTAGGTAACTTATCATTACATATAACAATTAGACTAGGACCAACAATTGTACATCAACTCTGCATTTTCTACTGAGAACTTATACTGATTTCCCTAAGAACACCACTTATCCATTTGAATTTTCTGTCACCTTGCATAAGCAATTGTAAGGGGCTCCTGACCTTAGGCCAGCAGCTGCTGGCTGGCAGGCTTTTGTTGTTCCTTGGCCAAGATGAATAGATCTAGAATGACATAAGGAGAGATACCCAGGACAGATGTCATCTGACCTGATTTTTATCTGTCTAAAAGTTAGTTATCTAGACTAAGATAGCTCTCTAGACTTTCAAATCAAAGGGAAGAAAGAAGCACCTCCAGAGACCGGTTCCTCCCACTTATTTTAGACAGCTGTCTTACGATGGCATAAATTACTCTCTGGAAATATCTGACTCCCTCTAATACCTATTGTGAGATTCTAGATGAGGATCTTAAACAAATCTACTTGCTAAGAATAAGGTATATCTCATTCTATACAAATACTTGACTCTCTCAAGGTATTTTCCTTATATTGAAGTATTAGAATGATTAGAGTGCCCCTCAAACAAAATCGATCCAGACAGAAAAAAATACTTGTAGTCTCAGTTTCTCAAGTGGTGGGCTGATAATACAGGAAGCAGTGAATTTGGTGCAGATATGATCTTTAGGAGAAATATCATTAAGAAGTTGGGTATTCAATATGCTAAGACATCATAGACTCTCTATAATGCTGTATTATCTGTGAATTAATCACAATAGAGAAAAATACTGAATTCCATATGCACTGAATTTTACATAAATTTACTGAATATTAAACTGTGCATTTGTGAACATATGTTAATTTAATATCTCTACTCCTATTTTTTTGGAGATGTGTTCAATTTGTACATGTTGCTGATCACTGCAAATGGCTGGGAGTGACTCGTTACCCTCCATTCTGTACCCCAGTGCCGCTGCTGAAGGCTATGTGCTGAAACAAAAGCAGGTTATAAAGGTCAAGATCTGCATAGTAAGTGCTTCCCAGTGGCACCTAAGCACATCCAAACACTGAAAATTCACAGAAGTCAGTTAAGTGCCTAGATATGGGCCTCATGTATTCCTTCGGGCATGTTTTTATGCACACGGACCATGCAAATAGGCTATAATTACCTACTTTAAGATTGAGAACACACGTTTACCCTAAGATTGTTCCCCTAACATCCTACAGCTCCCAAAAATCCTGAAAAAATACAAAAGGTTTCCAGCATTCTCAGGCAGCTAAAAATTAAAATAAATATATTTTTAGTATATTTTTTTTCTGGGAAAAAACTATTTTTATTGTAAAGATTTCTTTTGTTATCCCCGTAAAAGTAATTTTTACTTCCTCCAAGACTGTGGAGCCAAATGTATGGATACTAGCCTTTGTTCATTTGTAAACAGAAATTTCTAAGACCCTTTCTCCATGAAGCAAAGATTGATATAATTTCAATAGTACTTCCTTTCTCATCGTAGTACAGAAAAATAGAAACCCAGAGAAGTCTGAATGCAGCCAATCCTTGGGAAACTCGTTTGTGTACGTGTGTCTGTGTGTGTGCATGTATGTGTCTGAAGGAATATGCCCTTGAAACATCTATTTCTTCATTTTGCTTTTAAATATAAACTCAGTTAATACTTAAGCACATCACTAAGTGAAATTCTTTTGACTTCCATGAATGTTCAGCATATAGGATCCCACTTTAAGGCACTTTGCAAATATTCTAATATGAATTGACCAAAATTGGGTGGCATGTATAAGAGTAAATCTTTTATAATGGGCTATATTAATCTTTGTAAACAGGAGTTTAAACCTCAAAAGTCAGATGAGATAAGCCTACTCATGCAGTAATTAAAGCCATCATCCTGAAGAGGCACTTCAACTTTTAAAAATGTGTTGTTTTTCTTCTTCGTCTTCCCCTTTATTATTTCCTCTTTTTAAGAGGAAAGAGGGCACTTTTTTGTCTTCAGTTTCTAAAATGCACATTATTGATGATGAATTCTAGAGGAAATTTTAAAAGCAAAGTTCTCTAAAGTGGAGCTAGAAAATCATATGATAGTAGGAAAAAACTATAAATCACTTAAACTGCCACGAGGGTTATTTTTCTCTGATATGGAGCCAAGTATTTAAAGCAAATTGTTAAGTGCCTGCTGTAAGGAGGTATCCATTTGACTGGAATTTTTGCTTTCCATTTTTTGTAATTCCTTTGCTGGGTCTGACTCTTCAACCGTACTCACCCTGAGCAGAAATTATTATTGAACAAAATAATCCTATTGAGATTGTAGAATTACAGACAGCCCTGTATGTGAATTGCCTATGATTGTCTATCTCATCAAAGTTTATTTAATGGTTATTTATTTAATAGTTAATTAAAATCCCAGACAATTGCTTTTATTTCCCTGGTTTGCTTATTTCCTGTAGAAATGCTTGCATTCATCTCAGAACGTCATTTTTAAATAATTATGATGGATAAGGAGATTTGAAAATAGGGATCTCTGTAGTCAAAATCATGGTGTTTCCTGCCCCCCAAATACACATGGATTAAAATATATAATACATATGACATATGCTGTTGACATACGCTGTTGAACAACTGCCATTTTGGCAGGCATCATCCTCTTCCCTCATCACCTTTAGCTGGTTTTTTAAGGGGAGCAAGGAGGGCCACATGGAGTTAAGGCAGTGTTATTCTCAGCCATTTGCTACCTCTGTTCCCTATTGCTTTTTCATTGTACTGTCTTCTGTGAACACAAAGCACTATGTGGCAGAGCTCAGACCACTGTCTTTATAGTTTCTTCTTATGTTGTCAGAGGATTTGTTAATTTTCCAAAAGTGACAATGGATAAGTGGAGAAAATATAAAATGCAAGAAAACTCTCAAAATATCTTAGTGGGAATAAGGCTTTACCTCAGATTTTAGTTAAAGGAAATCAAAAGTGGAAACAGAATTTATATTTCTACTTAAACTGTATGAGCAAAATCCCAGTACAGACAGCCATCAGGTGTGATTTGGAGACCATCATGAAGTGTGAACAGAAAGCAGCACTATAGCTCTTATGAAAAGTATATTTTCTGAGGGAGAATGAAGCTTTTCACATATTGGAAGTGTGTTAATAGATTTTTACTTGAGAAATTTTCTAGTGCGTGAGAACTGAGAAGATATGCTCTCAGAAATTTACAGTTGTGAACTTCTGTGATAAGACATCACGGGGAAAAATGCCTTACCTCATGCTCTGGTGCAGCATGGAGCAGGCCAGGATCCTGAGCCACCAGCGGTCTGTAGGGCATTAGCAGGGGGGTCCACAAAATGTTTTTCATTACAGCAGCAGAGCTGTAAGTTTGTGAGACACAAACATACTGTGTAACAAAAATGTCAAGTACCTCGCCAGTCTGGTTTTTTCCCACTCCCAGCAGCCTAACCACACAGGGTATGTGATAGTCCAGGGAGATTTTTTTGGGAAGACTGGGTACTGCCTGAGAAAGCTGAAAACCACTGTCCTGGAGTCTGCGCTCAAAGCCAAGCTTTTATTAATCCCTCACACTTTTTAGACCTTGCATTTAGGCTCTTCATGGACATTAGTAGTTGTCTCTCTGAGGGAGACAAACACAAGTGTCACCAAGAGACTTAGGGTCACAGATGAAACCTGCCTCAGCACCAGTACTTGAAGGTGTAGCTACTGATTCTTAGTTCTGATGTCTACCTGATTTGATCAAAGTCACATAATCTCTTTTTGTTACATTAGCTAGAACTATTTACATTTGGTCAAACTACTATGATTTTGTAACGTCAGTAATCAGTAACTAGCAGCACCCCAGCCTGCAGGACAACCACAGCGGCTATGTGACTACAGGCAGCTTTTTTATTTTTTGCTTTTGCATGGTGAACCATCATCATTCAACAGAAGTCCCAAAGGGAAGGGTGCTCCTAGTGAATGTTGCAGTGCCTAATTATCAGGATCTTTACCCCCTTCTAGAATTAACAGCACCCCAGTTATGTAGTAGCTAGTTAAACTTCGATACTTCAAAAAGAGATCCAGAAAGGCTATTACGCTAAGAAACACTGAGAAGAAACACTGAAGACCATCAGTTGGGGATGCTGAGGAGAGTGATATTATGCCTCTGTGCTTCAGGGGCTAAGGTAATTTTCTCCACTTTTGGTTCAGACCCAGTTCTGCCCTACAGTTGAGCCTCTGAGTGCTTTATTCCAACTGGGAAGGGCTGTACTTTCTTTCAAATCATTCCAAGACATGAAGGAGAGGCCAATCATTATGCCTGTGCTGCTTTCCATTCAGTAACTCAAAGCTTAAACACCCCCTCAAGATGTGAGAAACAAATTCATTCCCCATTTCCAATCTGACCTTGTGTCACCCTTTGCTAGGACTCTGCCTAACCTGTAGATCTGCAGAGTTATGTACACACTTGAATTTCCTTCTTGCTTGTGAGCGTTCTCCAGACGTCTTCAAGGGACAGGAGTGTCAGCACTCAGCCAGGGATCCAGTGCTGCTGTAGCTCTTGACCTTTTTTGGTGGGGAAGAGAAAGAGATGGGCTTAATTTTTTTCTAACAAAGAGCTCAACCCATGTCTTTCACATCTGAGTGAGTATTCTAAAATGCACAGCTGAAACCATTTGGCAAAAACACAAAATCTGCAGTAAGTATACTTGGGTTAATTTTCAACAATAAAGGTCAAAGTTTAAGCATATGATATCAGTCATTTCTTCTGAAAACCTTTTCAAAACCGTAAGTACCTAATTGTTTTGCCATGAGAATATTTTCCTTTGTCTCAGTCTAACATTAGTATAATTGCATTTGAGTAACAGTTTGAACTGTGCGTAGTTAAACAAGATTTCAAAATGCTTTTTGCAACTGAAAAATAAATTAGTTAAAAATTCTGACACTAGCATTGCCTTCTGCTTGGTTATCTCATCTGATTTGTTTGTAAATAAAACAAGCACTTATCAGTTTATCCATATGACCAAGCTGAGCCAAATGGAAGATGCATTTTACGTAGAAAATAGGATGTCCCCTTGGGACTCAGGCAAGGCAACTTGTGGAATATTGCTTCCTATACATTTAAATCCAGCTAGTCATGCACTTTTGTTCTCTTTTTTCTTGCTTAGCAAAGGTGAATTGCGGTTGAAAACCATAAAATATATTTATGTGTTTTTGTAGGACAAATGGGTCCAAACTCATGTCTCTCAATGTTAGTCTGCCTACTGTTGTTAGCCACACTGCATATGCCTGCTTTGAGCCACACAGGATGCATCTGCTTTGTTCTTAAGCCAACCTCGTTCAGCCCCAGTTATAGCAGCTCTACTTCATGCATCTGCTTTGTAGCTGTAGCCTGTATTAAAACTGTCCACACTGTGCCCTTTAGTTCTTTGTGTACTATGTAAAGCAGTTGCCTTCTAGAAGCAAGTCTTCTGATTGTCTTCTGTCTGTCTTTCTGGTTGCCTGTGGAAATTTAGTTCAGTAGTGGAGACAGTTGGAAGAGACAGTTGTGATGTTACTGCTAACTTCTTAGCCTGCCATAAATATGTTCCAAACTCAGTGCAGAAGTGGAAGGAGTAAGATCATGTAAGGAGGGATTTTATTGACCTCTTCCCTGAAATTTCAGTGGACACTGGAGGCTTATGAGTAGGATTCAAGCGTAGGTGTTTACATGATAGCTGGTAGGTCAGTCAGAACCTGAGGGTAAACTTTTGCATAAATATATAGTCTCACCTGGCTTGCACAAATTCCTCAAGTGGTTTGTTACAAAACTTAGTCACAATGTGAATATCCTACTAGCATAAGCTGCCTCTTGCTGTTGGCTAAAGAGATACTGATTGATGTTCACTGAAGGAGACAATTTCCTTAGAGCTGTGCTGATCCTAGGAGTCCTGCTGTGTTCAGGGCTGGCCTGGGCAGCTCAGGTTAGGGCTTGAGACTGTAGTTCCACAAATATTTGAGGTGACATAACGCATCACTGGTGCTCAGATGGGCGGGTTTAACTCTCCATCCTTTTCTACTCTGCTTTCAACCCCACTTTCTTCTCTCTTCTCATGTTCTTGGCTCTACTTTCCTGGTCTTTTGCTTATGTGGGTCTGACACTTATTGAACCATTCTGTGGGCCAAATCAGTTCACTGCCTGGCAAGCAATCTTTTTGCTGCATTAAATTTCTGCCTGTTTAATGAGTTAAAAAGGTTTGCAGAAGAACCTGGAGAGCCCGAGAGTGGAAGAAAGGTCAAGCAACAGGAATGCACAACATAGAGCAGGGAGGTGGGAGAAGGGAGTGGGAACACTATTGGTTCATCTTTAGGCACAGAAATGATAGGCTGAGTTCTAACCTGGATTTAAAGTGCAGCGTAAATGAACCTGAGCTTAATGTGTTACACACCGACATCTCTCTGATAATCTAGGCTGTTAGTCTGTGGTGGCTTCAGTTCCATTTGACCAAGTGTGACCACAAAATTATTTTAAAGCTGGGGAAAGCAATCTCAGGAACATAGCTGGAAATAATAATTCTGTCTATTTTGATATTCAATTAATAATCTTAATAATCTTCCCAGTAAAAAATGGATTGAAATGCATTTTCTACCATAATTTATGCTTTGAGGGAAGGTAATAATAAGTAAAGGCAAACATTGCCGTTTTGTCATCTGTAATTGTATGAAGGGCAGTGTGATGTTTCTGTTGCCCCAACAGAAGCTTGGGCAGAGGTTGCTGCCTGGTTTCTTTTAATACCAGAAGAGAAAACCTGTAAATAGCCAGATGATGTTCCCTGTGTATGTTAGTGAAATGCTGGGACCAGTATAGTAAGGAACAGAATCCCATTGCCAACTCCTAGGAGCAGAAGAGGGCAGACATAGCAATCTTTTATCTGTTGCTCACCTTTTGGCATTGCAGGTGGGCTACAGTCTGAATAAAGCTGTATTACATAAGGCATTAACTATTTCCTGGGATATAAACTTTTTTCGCCACATTGCAAAGACAGTGCAAAGCTGTATAAACACAATTTAGTACTGGTGACTGAACACAGTTTGTATAAGCATCTTTAAGCAAAGCAGAAATGCAAACTATTTATATATCATAGTTACTTGTCTGAGTTGCTGACCACCTACACTTAATTTTAAAGTATTTCCAGGGATGTTATAATAATGCATTACACACTTAGGGACTGAAAATGAGGAGGTAGCTGTAGAAGGAGTTAATGCCCATGAATTTGCTAGGAATCAAGTTAGTTGAGAAACACATTTGAGAGGATTAACATTGCTGTAGAAATTAGTATTTGAAGAGTTTGACTGGGGGGTTGTTGGGTTGAAGAATGTGAAACGCAATTCAGTCTTATTGGTGGGCTTGTCAAGGACAACTTCCTTCCCAGCTGTGGCTCCATAAGTGGAAAACATAGAGAAGATCAGGTGACATGCAGAAGATCACGCTTGGAAAGTGTACATGAGACAAAAAAGAGGAAATTAACCTATATCCATCCTGGCGGTAAGGTAGGGCTCTGACTTGCCCTGGTTTTCTTCAGATTACTCCATCAGGCAGAGGGAACTGTATCGAATAACTTGATTTAATGAAGCCTTTGTGGCAATCCTTAGAGAGAAATCTTCTTTAAACTGATGTTCTACCTGTTTAACTCATCGTGCTAACCCTCAGATATGTTGGGGCTTTTACAGGTAAGTATATTCCAAGTCCCTGAAATATATTGCTCCTTCTTTGAAAATATTTTTGGGAAATATGTAAAATGTGTAAAAAAGCAGGTGGCTTAGTGCTACCAGAAGCTCTAACCATCAAGTTGAGATGGAGATGACTAAAAGTAGGCAGAGAAATAAAGAGGGATGTTTTTACAAATCTTGGGAAGGGAAGCAGAACAGGGTCTGGTTTGTTTCCATTTAGAACTTAAGTTGATCTGGTGGGTTTGGGTTTATTTTTTCTCCTTCTAATTTTAATGCCAAGATTAGTCTCCAATTTCTAGTAAAATTAACAAACGTACATTGATGACAGTGGAAGAGGGGAGGGCTCAATAGAACATGCAGAGCAGAACTAAATGTCCTTTTTATGGCTAGGAAGGACAGGCATAGTAAATAAAGACCACAGAGACCAGGTATACATAAATCAAATGTATAGGTCTTCATAGTTCTATCTCCCATAGTGGTCAGTGCCAAATGCTTGTGAAGCAGACCGAAAAGCTATATTACAGACAAACTAACTTGCCCTCAGAATGTTTCTTTTCTCTATTCTTTGCTTACGGGTTGTATGCTGCTGACAGCAGTTAGTATTTCATGAGAAAGAGCTAGCTGTTACATTGTTGACAGTCACATGTCAAATTTTCTTGATTAGAATAAGTTTATACGCTTGTAGCTTTTGTTAGAATCCAGTTTGCATTTCTTCAAGGAAGGTGCTCAACTATCTTAGAAGGAATCTGATTTTTTGCAAATATGGGACAAAAATGTTTCTGTTCTTTCTTTTGTCTTTTTCAATACTGTAATAGGATCATTGGACAGACTCATAAACAGATATCGGCATCAATTAAAAAAGGCAACATGAAAGAAGCTGAGAAGCCACATGCAGGGGACAAATTCTGCTGTGTTTCCAAACTGAAGGTACAGAAATATTTTAGCAATTTTATATGAACACACGACTGTAGTTGCTTGCACTTATAATGGTTTGGTAGAAGTTACAATCTAGACTAAATGAATGCATAAGTTCTGTTTCTTTCCTTATCCTTAACGCCTTAACTGAGGTCAAGCAAGTTTGTAAGCAATCATGTGTTGCTTTTTATGTCCCTGAACTTTACACTCTGTGATGTGTTGGAGGTATGGTTGATCGTTCCTTTGAAGCTCCACCTCTGAATTTGTGTAATCCCCCTAGTCTGACATGTTTACCATTCCTTCTTAAACCTGTGAAATGAGCCTTATTGATTGTGACATGGCAGTAAAATTTGGCTGTTGATGTAACCGAGACTATTCAAGTTGTCAAGAAGCTCTATAAAAGGTTCTAAAGTAGCTTGTTTTTAGTAGTAGTTCAAAGCCCAAATAGATTACTTATGCTTTTTTTAGCATTTGCAGCAGATGTATTAAAAAAAACCTATTGATTTTACTTAATAAATAATGTTTATTGAGATCCCTTAAGTTAAAAGGAGTTCAATACTACTCCTTCTGTTTGAAATTCTTTGTTCTGTGCTCATGACCTCTGCTGAGATAGGAGAGCAGATACTCGTTCAAGTAATTCGATCAAAGGAAACAATCTTAGTTCTGCAAGTAATTTGCCATTGAGAAGAGCAAAGGGTGCGAAGGTCTTTCCACCCTGGTCTGGCTGCAGGCATTATGCGGTCCTGCAGATGGCAACCTTGCAGCAGACACACGGTGGGAAAGGCTGTGCTGCACCTGTCTTGGCTGGGGAAATGGGACTTAAGGTTTCTGAAGACAGTCTTGACCAATGGGATCAGGTGAAGAACAAAATCTTTCTTCTTTTTTTTTTTTTTTTTCTTTGTTCTGTGACAATTGAATCTGAAGAAATAATAACTATTTGGATGAACTGTTAAGATTTCAANTGTGGACAAGGATAGATGATGGGATTTGAACTTGTATTTACACGTAAACAGAACTGTTCACTTGTTTTACCTGGAAGCACATCTTTGGTGGGGAAAAGAACTGTGGAATGTTCCTAAATATATAATTTTGAATTCTTTATGTACTTTCCTCTTTCCTCCCTAGGTATTTCTGCTGGCACTGTCACTTGCATTTATTGGTAAAACGATGTCTGGTGCTTACATGAACAGCATGTACACACAGATAGAGAGACAATTTAATATTCCAGCTTCTTTAGTGGGGATCATTAATGGCAGCTTTGAAATTGGTAATCACTCATTTTGATTTTTCTTATTATTTGAAGATATGATATGTTGACTGAGCATGTATTAGTGACTGTCATGTCCGTAGCAATGTCGATTACTGTATCTGACAATAGTGACCAATTCTATCCTATCATTTCAGCTGGTACCTACATATTTAGTGTCTTGGAAGCTAAAAGGACAACTTAAATGAGGAAGTTTAGGATTAAAAGCTGGTTCAGCTAATTTCCGCACTATCGTAAGATATGACAGAACAACTAACATAATAGCACTAGTTTGTGAGCTTTGTATTGAATTTTTCTGAACAGAAAGATTTTATAAACTTTTTTTGAATTTAAGGTCATATTTGGCATGTTACAGTTTTTTTAATCCGTGACCTCAAAGTTGGTTGGAGTGGATTGTCTCTGTACTCCAACTCAAAAGTATTTCAAGATTTTGTACCTGTACAACTGTAAAAAAAGTTTCCAGTTCTACTTTTAGTGACTCTTACCTTGCCTGTCAGTTTTATTGCCCAGTAACAAGCTTACATCTTGTTATTGCCAAAAAAGAAAAAAAAAATGAAAAAAGAAAAAAAAAAAGAAAAAAAAAAGGAACAAAAAAGAAAGGCTTGATAGCTTCAAACCCATCTAAACAGAGATCCTCAGAGGGTGTGTTTTATACCCTTAAAGTCATGATGTGAATCTTTATTATCCCTGGCTCAGCTGAGGAAATGGTCTGCACAGGCTCATATACACCGATGGGGAGGGGAGGCAAGGCTCCTTCTCTCTCTTTTCCTGGTCTGCTGCATCTGCATGTGCAAGAAGAAAGTGTTTGCAATACTGTGCTGCTGCCTGCAAAGTGGTCTGGTGGGGCAGCTCAAAGTTATGATAGAGAAGGAATATCCAGAATTTATTCTTGCTTTCAAGAAGGAGGAGACTTTACGAAATATGAAAAGGCCAAGACTAATAAAGTGGTATGTAAAAGGCTTATTATTTTAAATAAATTATCCTCTGTTATTTACTCTTCTACAACAAGTTGTGGCATTCTTAACTCCAAGGATGTAAAATAACTGTGAATAATCATATTAATATTTGAAATGATTAAGGGTCAGTGTATGTGGCAGACATAAGTAACTTATTGGGACCATGTAAGTGTACATCTTTAAGTGTCATTCAAGCCACTGGTTCCATACAGTCTGTCTAGCAACCATACATAAAAAAAGATGTTATCTTCTTTCAGAGCATGATACTCATCACTCAGAGATGTGGTTTTGTTCTTTTGACAAAAAGATCAAAAACTTAGTAGGTGTATGATTACTAAATATGTTATTCTTATGGGGCCTGATTCATGCCATGAAGCTTGATTCTTTTCTTAGATGCATAGCAATAAATGAAGAGTAGAGAAAATCAACGGATTCTGAAGTGAAAGTGGAGAAAAGAATTAAGATTTTTAGCACATTTGTATTTTTAAATGGTACTAGGTACAAAACTCTGTATTTTTTTATTCCTCTCAAACTACTACTGAAATTAATATCAATTTATTATTCCTTTATTCTTTGTGTGTCATCTTGTGTTTATTATTTTTAGTACAAAACCACTTGGCTGTATACTTTTGTATTTTCCCACACATTGCAAACTAGAGTATCCTAGGAGAATAACTTCATAAAACAGCTATTATTCTGCAGCCCCTGGGCCTGGTCTCCATGTAAAGTAGTGGGAAATTTCTTCTCTACATGAGCATAGCCAAAAATATCTCTCACCGTGATCTCTCTTCCATTCTGCCTTCTATTCTCATGTTCTTTCAATGTGGTGTAGCTCTTCCATAAAAAGATCACAGATAGTAGGGAATTACTGCATTGTTTAGACAGTTCCCTCTCTAGTTACAGTTTTTACAAGACAAGAGAAGTAACAGATGTTGAGCTAATAAGGTATACTCAATTTTGTGTTGCAATTTAAAAGGTATAGGGATGCCTTGGTTTGCAAACACGAACTAGGTTCTTTTTGCAGGCAACTTGCTGCTGATAGCATTTGTGAGTTACTTTGGAGCAAAGCTTCACAGACCCAGAATAATTGCTTTGGGCTGCACAATTCTGTCATTTGGATGTCTTTTGATATCACTTCCTCATTTCCTATTTGGAAGGTGAGTATTTGGCTTAGCTTGCAGTAACTTCTGTGATCCTTACTTGCTTTAATCTGTAACTTCTCCCACCTAAATAATATTGCTTATTGAGGGGGACATTGCTGAGCATGGGTACGATACGATATTTGTTTGGTTTGCTTGGTTTGTTTTGCTTTTCAGGTAGCTTTAAAAGTCAGTCATCACTTCCTGAGGAGAGTCACCCCTCTGCTGGGCATCTTCCCCTGCCCTTGCCTTGCCTTTCTCCTTGTGCCACCTTTTGTGTGGGCTTTGTGAAGAAACAGTGGCCTGTGATACTGTCACATTCCACTACTAGCTCTTATCTGCTTGGATGGGTAATATAAGATGATTTTTAAAGATGTCTTTGGTCTGGAGCCTGGATGACAGATTATACCTGATCACTGTGTTGGCAGGGCCTTTACAGACCATAATGATTCTTTAACAACTTTTTTACTATTTTTGCTTGGCTTAACAAAATAATCATTTAGGCTTGTCTATATTTTAACCAGTGAGAAATCTTTTGAGAAAAGAAGATCTTCTAATCCTGTTATGTCCAGTGTGGTATGGCTCTGATAGCCTTGGTGGCATCCTCTGCTTAGGGTGTGAATTGGGTTAGAAAGTAAGAAGAGCAGAAGAGAAGGAGAGGATGCGAGGGGTTTCATTAGTGTGTTTCATCAACTTCTCCTGAAGCATCTCTTACAAGATTATGTTAGAGGCTAGATCACAGTCTGGATAAAACACTGGGTTCATTCCCTGCTACAGTTCCTTTGTTGCTAGCCTGATTCGTTATTGAGGCCCCGTTAGCTTTTGATGTAGGTTTCCTTCTTCATATAGCAACACACTCCTCTTATATGTAGCTTCATTACTGAAGTACAGATTTATGAGGCAGTTCTGATGTATTTCTTCTTAATCTATACATGCTTTCCTTTGATTCAAACAGGTATCGTATTGAAAGCAGTATTTCACCACAGGAGAATTTTTCAGTCATGCCTCTATGCCTTGTTAATCAAAGCTTGTTCTCTTTACCTACAGAGGAACCATCAACAGGTATGATTCTTCCTATGCCTACTAATACTTTTTCCTTGGTTTTTACAGTGTTTAAGTAAATAGGATTTTATTTTTATTAGCAATCATTTCAGTGTCCTGCTTTTGGTCAGTGCTTTTTGCAGGCATAAAAACTAGAGGTCAGGAAATTTTCTAGACTTATTGTTTCTTTAGACTCCAGAGCTGTAGCTTTTTTTCATGCAGTTTTCACAGTATCCAAACAGCTCAGTTAACGTCCCTGTCAGTCCACTTTGTGGAAATACAACCCCGAGTTGTTCTCACAAATGTTCCTCTTTTTGACTTGAAATACTATGATACTGTGTGAGGTGGTAAACATATTTGGACAATGAGTAAAAGGCATCAGGATGCTTTTTTGTTGTACCACACAAGAAAGAAAAGTATGAGAAATAGAGATGGAACAAGAAAGTTGATCCCACTTCCTTTTAGAGAAAAGAGAAAATAGTTTAAACTAGGCTGAAACTTACCTGGGAGACTGAAACACGTATGTGCACTAGCAATATGCATATAAAGTAACTACTATGAAGTCAAAAGGATCGGAGGCAACTATTACATGATGACATACAAAATCCTTACACTGAGGCCGGGATTAATCTCCTGAGTCTTTAGCTCCCTCAAAGGGAAGCATTTAGTCTGAACTGTCTCTTTAGGCTGCCTTGATAGTTGGTCAAAGGAGACTGCAGAGCTCTTGTAGAGTGTGTCCTTTGCTGTAAGGACATTCATGCTCTTTACTTTAAGGTGGGTCAGATTACTTTCTGGATGTGCCTACTGGCTCTTGGAAACTTAGATGATTGGTGGATAGCAAAAGTTAGGTGCAATGAATCCCACAGTTATTTGTTGTATTTTGCGATGGTGTTCGATCAATATGTGCTAAAGCTGAATCGCACTGCTGTAATATTGTATGTACACTGTGACATCAAACCATAGTGGTGTTGTATTATAGTTTTCTGTGTCTCCATGTAATAGGAGACGTGGCTTCCAAGCTTTACAAGACTGTATGTCACTTAAGGCATTATTTTTTCCATCTTCATAAGGAAAAGTTGAGAAAAGTGTATACTTAATAGCACTTGGTATTAATTTTTCATGTGAAGATTTCAGATGCTGTTTTCTTCATTTTATAAATGCATAAATTAAGGTATAGATATGTAAAGCATTTTCTTCTAAATTATACAGCCATTCAATGTACACACTAGAACCCATAGGTCCTCAAGCCTATAACTATACTTGGTTAAGGTGATTGTTTCCCTATTAGTTTCTGGACAAGCAAAACTGTGATGTTCATACATATGAGTCCACCTCCTGTGTTATCCAAAAACGGGTTTAAATTTAACCACATCTGCATGTGGATTGCTTCACCCATGTTTTCTGACAGTAGTCTGACAATGAGACAGGAGATCCAGGCTTGATCTCTGAACAGGAACACTTTCATTTAGAAAGTAATCAATTGCTGCTAAGAAAGACATTTTTTATTTGTTAACAAATTGGCATTGAGAAGACAGCCTGACAAAGTGGACCATAGAAAACAGTGGAATCTGAAGCAGACTGTATAGGATGAAGAAATCCAAGTTCAAGGAGAGAAAGAAAGTACTAAAGGTCATATAGTTTCCAATATAACTGTTCTGATGTGGGACAAACAGGATCGTGCTGCAGCACAGTATTCTTCTGCTGAGTTATGTAGGAGGACAGATGGAATAAATGAGAGCTAGATCCCCAGATAGATTCAGCAGGCTGGCCAGATGTACTGTTATGGATCTTGATTTTGATCAAGAGTTGTATAAGGGTCACAGTGAATCAGACTTCCTCACTCAGAGCAGTGCCCAGATGGGCAGAGTGCGGGCTGTGTTCCAGTGGGTGCCTGCTCAGGGAAGCATTGACCTCCTGATTTACAGAGGTGTGATGGAGGTAGAAAACCTTTCTGTAACATTTAGTGACATACACGAATTATGGCAGAATTTGTATATCATTTGCCAATTCGGAATTTGCATTGTCCTTAAGATATCCTAAATCTGAAATTGAATACTCAAACAGATAGCATGACGACAGATGAAAATTCTGGATAGGCAGGTCATTGATATGCAAGGCAGAAATCTGTAGTGCTAGAACAGAGCTTTGAGTTAAGGGTCTAACTTGGGGTTTCCAGGTGGTGAGGGCTGTTGTACAGAGTGCTAATTGAAGTTACCAGCAAACAGCAAATGATTTAGACACAGATTAATTAATTCTGGCTTCTTATTTTATTCACAGAATGTGAAAAAGAGCCTGGGTCCTTGCTGTGGATATTTGTGATGGTTGGAAACATCGTACGAGGAATGGGTGAAACTCCCATCATGCCTTTAGGCATTTCATATTTGGAGGATTTTGCCAAAGCAGAGAATTCACCTTTCTACCTGGGTAAACCTACCCTATTGTGATAACTCCCAAACACACACACGCATAAACAAAAGCAAAAGAGAGGATTATTATGACCCCCTTCAGTACAATTAAGGAAGAAAGAAAGATATTACTGCCTTATCAAAATAATACTGTAGAACTTGTAATTTAACTAGAGATGAAGTTCTTGAAATGAGGCCATTTTCAGTAAAGCTGTCCAACACATATACAACAATTGCAAGAGAAGAATTATGTTCGGATTCTAATTTAGTAAGTTTTCTCCTTTTCACACTTTAGGATGTCTCCATACAGCAACTGTAATTGGCCCCTTCCTTGGTTTCTTGTTGGCATCGTTCTGTGCAGAACTGTTTGTTGATCTGGGGTCAGTAGATGCAGGTAATGGATGAATATATAAAATCTTACATATAAATCAGTAGGCATGATAGTGTATTTATCAGCATTAAAAGATGCTTGTCTGCTAATATGCTATATCTTTATTTAATCTGAGTTTGCTGGTGTTTCTTTCAGAATGGAAAATCTGTGTATAATAATTCAATAAAAGGCCTGAATTCACACATACACAAATGAATCTGCATATAAATTATTTGATGAACAATTGTGTCATCTGTCTTAACATAAGAAAGGACTAGAATTGATTTAATACAAACCACTGAAATTTGCTAGAAAATTAGCAGCATTAGAAAACTGGAGACTATTCTCTTCCATCAGCCTCATTGTAAGAATCTTTAAAATGTTTTTAAAATATCACATGTCAGAGATGCATAGGAAAACACACAATGAGCGCAAAGAATGTTTCTGAACTAATGTAAGAGTGTGGGTTTGTTTGTGTTTTGGTTTTGTTTTGTTTTGTTTTTTAATAGATGACATAACTATAACACCTACTGATGCCCGATGGGTTGGAGCATGGTGGCTGGGCATTTTGATTTGTGCATCACTGAACCTTCTCGCAGGAATACCTTTTTGGTTTTTGCCCAAGTCACTTGTGAAGGAAGGAGAAACCAATGAATCTGAGGAGATGAGTAAAAAAAATGTAGTACTATTGCAAGAAAATGATAAAAATGAAGCCAAACAGACCATGTATGAAATTGCTAAAGGCAAGTTATATTATATTTAATTTCCTTCTTAATTTAGTCCCTAAGGTGTGAACTATATCTCTGTATTTTCATAAGATGAGTCCAAAGTATGAAATGCATACTCTATTTTTCATTTTCCTGTAGTACAAAGGATTTGCAAACAGATTTAGAATGGCTCCTTGCAGAGGAAGAAAGCTAGTTTCATAGCTGCAGGATCTGAATTCACTCCTTTCCCCCTCCTGCAGTTTAGATGTAGGTAGATCTGGAGCTTTTATTCCTGGTGGAGGATTAATGCACTGAAATCTGGTTAAGAATATTACACCTCAGTGAGCTGTGAACAAGTCGCAGATATTAGTTGCTTGTACTCTACGTTCACCGTGCAGAAAAGCAGAAAACCAGCACAAGTCTTGTGCATTTCTTGAGTCCAACTTGAAGCTGGAAAAGGGAATTGACAAGTGCTTAAGTGTCTCTGGAACATTTAATGGCTGTTGAACAAGGATCTATTTGACTTACATTTATTTATGTTACTGTTGGCAACATTCACATCTGTGGTCTTTCAGATCTATATATCTGTAGGAAGCTATTCTATTTCCTTCCTTTTTTTTTTTTTTTTTTTTTTTTTTTTTTTTTTTTTTTTTTTTTTTTTTGTAATTTTTATGATATAAAAAANATGGAAATGTAAGTGAATAAAATACATCAAAGGCTATGATCTTCAGAGTAGTCTTATGATTCTGTATACCCAGCTCAGGGCCCCTTGACAGGATCTTCATTTTCAGAAAGTAAGTGCCAAGTGCCAGCTACCTCTCCATGGTGTTTCAAGGTGACTCCTGCAAATTCACCATACTCAGAGTGAGTACTCAGATCTTGGCTGATACTGCAACTTCATTTTGATAAACATGGCATCTTTCTATGCTGCCATATAACCTTAAATGAATCCATGAAAAAAGTACTGCTCTGGCAAGGAAAGGTTCCAAGCTCAGACTGTGGGCCTTAGTACTCCAGAGTCCCCTCAGGGCTTATGTTTTCATCATCATTCCCTCTCTGAGTTAGTGTGAATGTCCACTGCCCCTGAATATCCTGAATTATGAGTCTTTTCATTTCACAGAATGGTTGAGGCTGGAAAGGACCTCTGGAGGCCACCTGGTCCAACCCCCTGCTCAAGCAGGGTGACTTAAAGCCAGGTGATTGGGATGTATTCAGACAGCTTTTTGATTGCCAAGGATTTCAAGTTGAAAATTTAAGTATTTATAGTTAAAATGAATCTCTTCCTCAGAAAGCTCTGATTATAAACTGCATAGCATATATAAATAACAGCCTATTTATAGTGTTTCAGATATTTGACTCATTTTTTCAAGACTTGCATACAGATCCTCTTCTAGTAAGATACTTGCCTACCTCTGAAGATATAACCGTCCTAAGTGGTGCCCACTTGCAATGTAACATGGTCATTGTTTTACAGATGCTTCTGTTTTTCTGCAGAGTTTCTTGACAATAGCTCAGCACATGAGTTAACAGAGAATGTTAGACAAAGAGGAATTGTGAAGTTTTTTTATGGTTGAGATTATGAATTAACAGGCACTATGTGGAGAAAAGACCCATTTAAATTAGTTTCTCAGATGCTTACTTGGCTGAAGACTGGTGGATCCAGATTTTGAGAGTACCGTAGGAATAACTGCAATCAGTCCCTCTTCAGGCCTCGTCTGCCTCATCACTGACAGTAGCAATAGCCAAAATCAGTGATCAAGTCTCTGGGGGCAGCTTGTCACAGCTGTTTAATGCATTTACATGCCTTGCCCCTCGTATTTCCTTTGCATGACAGGTGCAGAAAAGTGATTTTGGTGAATGCTCTGGGCACATGGAATGGGAGAAAAAGGAGTAGGAATGATGGGAGAGTAGTTGCTGCTGTTGCAAATCTGTAGGTGCAAAGTTCAGTCACTGTACAGCTAAAAAGTTTCAGAAAACTTTCATAATAAGGTTATTACTGTGATTTTTTAAAAACCACAGCATGTATTGGTGCGTGTGTGTGTGTGTATCTTTTTATGTAGAAGAGACATGGTGGGATAGCCTGGGCTAAGCAAGTAATCTTTGGCCTGTTGTGTCTAGCAAAACACAAGAATTAGCCTGGTCCAGTTAAGGATCATTTCTGCTCCCCTCTTCCCCTCTCAGCCACCCTGAGCAATGGGTGATTCTTTTCATAAAGCATCACACTAACTCACTACATTATTTCATTCCAGATTTCATCCCGTTCCTCAAGGCTCTGTTTCGCAACCCAGTTTATATGTTATTTATATGCATAACTGTGTTACAGTTCAGTGCCTTCAATGGCATGGTATCCTTCATGCCCAAGTATCTGGAACAGCAGTTTGGAAAATCGGCAGCAGATGCCATCTTTTTAATTGGTACGTTTGCATTTTGCTCTGCTCTGTTCTGACAAGTAGTGATGTGTCTATGCAAATTCTCTGTATTTTTATATAAATATATGTTCGTGTGTACATGTATACATACTAAGGTCAAATGCTTCTACAAATTAGAGATTCTACACTACAAAGCATTTCTAAATAATCATGCATTTTCTGCTAAGCATCTCATAATTTTCTGTGCAGAATTTTATAATCTACTTCCCATCTTTTGAATTGGCCCAGAAAGTTCAGCTGATATGAAACTTGCACCACCGATCTCAAAGAGGTTATGGTAATTTACATCAAGGGAGTCTGGGCCCAATGTTTATATTATCTTGATTAAAAAGTATACTATAAAGTAGAGGGTAGATTTCATGTTCATGAAAACAACATCACTAGCAATCTTAAGACATAGATGGGTTAAACCTATGCACAGCTAAAATTGCCAGTAATCTTCAACATTTTCCATCATCTCCATTCCTCAGGTATTGGTCTTGGGTCTTCTGAAAGCCTCAGATCCTTTTTCATATGCAGAACTCCATGGAAGGAAAGCTCTGACCAAACAGCTGTCTTTTTTTGTCTCTTCTTTATTAGCTTGCTTTTTTTTTATGAGTGAGGACAAGGTGTTCATGCATTGGGAAATGGTAATGGCAAGTAGTTGTAGCACAAAGCAAATATCCTGAAACTGTAGAAGCTTTTCTGTGGTTCCACTTTATTGTGTCTTAAATTCTCAGTTTTCCCTTGTTTAACTGCAGTCACTTAATTAGACTAGAATTTATTTAATCATTGTAGAAGAATCATCTTAAAATACATCTAGCTACTTCTGTTCCTTAACTCAGTGCTCATCTATCACAGTAGCTCCACCATTTTCTTTAAAACCCGCCATAGAGAATGTCCCAGACCTTATGACTATTGCCCTGTGTTACCAGTATTGTGCAGCTGTGCCTCCAAAGGCATGTAGCTATCATATATCTTACCTGTGCTGCGTTGACATTGCACTGCTGGGTTGCTTTTCAGACAAACTGTTTTCTATATTGAAATATATGGTGCATTGACAGGATCCAAATTTAGGTTTAACAGTCTTCCCTTTTCCTCACGTTCTCCATGCTCTCCCACAATCAAGTAATGTTAAAGAACCAACATTGCCTTGAGCAAAGCCAACCAAGCCATATGATCCTTGTGTAAAACTACTTCCTAAATATCTTTGCTTCATTAAAGTATCAAACAGTGAAGAAATGGGAGAGCACCTTCAGTAATACCATATCAAAACTGGAAGTCTGTTCCTCCTTTCCGTAATGCTCAGTGTGCACGAAGATGTGCTTCACTAGCTTATCTTCCTGTTGAATTTCTCTCTCAGCTAGGGAGGCTGTACTGAAACCATGGTTGGTTTTGTTTGTTTGTTTGTTTGGTTGGTTGGTTGTTTTTGGGGTGTGTTTGTTTGTTTGTTTGGGGTTTGGTTTGGTTTGATTTGGTTTGGTTTAGTGTTGAAACTAGATTGCAACTCTAGATTGCATTTTTCCAATGAATCATTTCAGTCCTACCCTCTAGCTCACCCTCCAAGCAGTTCCCAACTGCTGTTGACTTTGGCAGATGTTTTGGGTGTGCAAGGGAACTATCAGAGACCCATTTCTGACTGCAGTTAAATTATTCAGTCACAGGCACTGTATGAGTCTGCCAAACACAGTCTTCCCTTATGAGTAGCTTTGATGGTCTCCTTTATTTTAACATGAAAGTTTCACTTGTTTAAATAGGTGTTTACAACTTACCAGTTATATGCGTTGGGTATTTTTTTGGAGGCTTATTCATGAAGAAGTTCAAGATAAATATCTATCAGGCTGCGAACATAGCATTTTGGGTATCTTTACTGGAATACCTTCTCTACTTTGCTGCCTTTTGGACTGTCTGTGATACTTCACCAGTTGCTGGCCTGACAGTTTCCTATGAAGGGTACGTTCTTTAAGACACAAGAGGACTTAAATCTGAAGACACTGGAATGATTTTTCTTGTCAAGAATCATCCAGGGACTCCATAGTTTTGCAACATTTTAGTTCCATGATCTAAATTCTCAAGGCTTTTTACTTGCATGAGACAATAGGTCTGTCTTCTGTTAGCTCTGTTTTAAACAATAAAGAGTATTAAAAAAGATATCAAGACTCGTGCAATTGCATGTCCACATTAATTCTTTTACTAACATAATTATACGTTCAATTCGTGTAACTGCAGGTAAAAGTAAGAAGTTGTTGATCAAATTAGGTGTACGTGAATGCAATTTCAGAATTACAGAGAGACAAAACCTTTTCTTTATCTTCTGCTGGTTTGCTGGAATTTGATTGCTATTGAGTTATCAGAGGATATTTTATGTGTAGTTTCTTGATTTGAAGCCTGCCATTAGTCATTGGGAGGGATTGTTTGTAAAATGCACATGTAGGTGTATGTAATGCTTATAGACAATCAAGAACATACATGCTATACATGAGAAAAATGCTGTAGGGTATGCATACCTATCTATGAATTTATACTATTAATATAATGTAATGTAATATAATATAATGTGATGTAACATCCTATAGAAAGATAGAAAGGCATGACTCCAGGATAGGAGCATGTAGGATTGTGTCCTGGATCAACACTTGAGCTAGAATAGAATGTTAACCATTACAAAGGATTACTGTAGGTATTTCATTACTGAAATATTTATTCATCTTCTAAATGTATTTCAGGATAGAGCAAATTTCATACGCAGAGAATACTCTACTTGCTGGCTGCAACAGGGATTGTGATTGCCCACTTAAAATATGGGACCCTGTTTGTGGGAACAATGGAATCACATATGTGTCACCTTGTCTTGCTGGGTGTAAAGCCTCAAGAGGAACTGGAAAAAGTGTGGTAAAGCATACTTTTATTATACTGTAACTATGAAATATAGTAAGTGAGAAATATGCATATCAATATACACCGGGAAATATTCATACATGCACATTTAATTGGATATATAAGGTGATAATTAGAGTTGGACTCAAATTCACTGAGTGGCAACAGATATTACAAACTGAATATGAAAATTAGCTTAAGTTTAAATTAAAGAATATAATGAAGAAGGCTGCTTTTCTTCTAATAATTGAAGGAATCTTAAATGCTCAAAATGGAGTGAGAAATTATTCTCAAGGTATTGCCACTTGGAAACCTAAGTGCACAACATTTTGGCCAAAATGAAATTCTATAGCATGGACTTAATAATCTCTTTTACCCTTTAGATTTAAACACGTAACCAGGTATTATGGAAGTTTTATTATTTTAATTAATAATATATTTTCCATTTTAAAAAAAAGTTCTAATTAGACTGAAAACAAACAAAAATAACGAGTTCAATAAAAACCCAAATCATATCGATTTTAGAAAGTCTCTGTACTTTACAAGTATTTTAGAGAAGTATTTAGATGATAGCAAGGGCCAGACACTGATGCCCTTGCTCACCTTGGCTAACATTTGAGAGCCATTATTCTGGCAAAAGTCTCAATGATTTCAGTAGAAGCAAGTGTTTGAGTTAGAATATTGCAACCCAGCCTCAATCAAGCCTTTCTGGTTTCCTCTCTTCTGGCATACGAAAAACTGTGAACTGGGTTATAAAAAAGGGGGTGAGATCTATTGGCACTGGAAGGACCACATAACCAGGCTGTGCTGGGAAATATGAGGGTTCTCTTGATCATGGCCTCCTTGAGGAAGCCAAGTCCCCGCTGTATAAGAGTTCCATAGCTCCCTCCTGCCCTCTAACCTCATACCCCACATACAGATGATGGTTGGACCTGTGCCTAGCAGACTCGGAGAGAGGCCACAGTGCAGTGCTGCACACGTGTAACATACTCAAGTGCAGGAGAGAGCGAGCTAGGTGCCAACTGTGAGTTTCACACTCAGTGTATGAGTTTTGACAAGTCTGTGTGATTAAAATACTCTTTTGACAGGTATTTGAAAACTGCACCTGTGTTGCAGCCTCTGGGTTTTCATCTCAAAATGTCTCTGCAATTCTGGCCCAGTGTGATGGAGAAGAAATCTGTGACAAGATGCTTCATTATTTTTTAATACTGTCATTGGTCTGCAGCTTCATTTTTTCCTTAGCAGCCATGCCTGGGTACATGGTCTTAATAAGGTACAGTAAAACGTCCTTAAGAAACCTACTGGACTTTTTATTCTGAGGTCAAACATGCCCAGGAATTAAAAGTGTGTTAGTTTGGGTATGGAGGGAGGAAGAATAGAAAGATCTTATGTCATTTCTGTGCTGTGTTAAGGTTTAGTGTCATGACAGCTTTACAACCTGTTGTTGCTTCTGGCTATCAGCTGTATTTTGAACTAATGGAGGAGCACTGAGTCAGTGCACTGAGATATTGAGAGCTGTGCGATACCCTTGTGTTTATTGATCACATCAACCTCATGTTGATTAAGGCACAAGTATCTTGCACTTTGCGCTGGCCTCAGTCCAAGCGGATGATACTGGGACAATAGCTTTTCCTTTTGTGATTTGGCAATCTTAATTAAGGAACTTCAGTAAACAACACTTAATGAGGATAATGAACTCTTTCAACCATTGCTCTAATTAGAATGGTTTGGGTCTAAGAAGAGTTTAATTAAAAAAAAACACAGAGGTAAACATTTCTTATTAATTCACCTCTATTTATTGGTGCACAATGTAATTATCATACAGGTCTCTAAAGCCTGAAGAAAAGTCATTTGGAGTGGGTATCCATGGACTAGCTTCAAGAGTATTTGGTAAGAAAAGCTCTAACACACTTCAGAAGCACAATTAGGTCTGATCTAGAGTTAGATAAGGATCACTTCAGGGGTATGGGCATGGCACAGGAGTGCTCTTCTATGGAGTGTCTTTGATCGGGAAGAATTTGGTGGGTTTTTTACAGATCTAGGCAGCATGCAAATTAGAGCAGCTTTCAGTTTGCATTTATTTATACTGGCTAATATGCTGACTACATATGCTGTTCATCTGAAAGCCATTTTACATTCCTTCACTCTTATTCTGTGTTTATCAAACACAACACTCACTGATGAGATAAAATTTTGAGTTTTGAATAGGAATCACAGTCCATATTGTAGCGCGTATATATTGTTAAGCAGGCAACAGGAAAGAAAATCTTTGGTTGAGGGTAAGTGGGTAAGGAAGAAAAGAGAACAGAAGAAATACAGAGAACATGGTTCATGCTGCAAGAGGACAGGACAGATGGAGTAGATGAGAAACAGCATAGGTTTTATAGTGTATCTGCTAATCAGAAAAAATATGCTATTCACAAAACCATTGCTGATATCCTTTTTAGCTGGAATTCCATCTCCCATTTATTTTGGAGCTTTGATAGATACCACTTGCTTGAAGTGGGGTACTGTGACTTGTGGTGGAGGAGGAGCTTGTAGGATGTATGACATTGTCACATATAGGTATATTTTCTACTTTATTTTAATTTCTCTTTCTTACTGTATTATTACATGCATAGACATATAATTGTATGTTCTTTACCTTTTCCTAGTAGACAAACTGCTCCTGTGTTAGAGATTTAACACAACACTTTTCTTTGGCATTGGCTTTGTCAAGTGCAACCTTTGCCACAGTCTTTGGAACACCCTTTGAACAGAAATGTTCTGGTGCCATAGTTACATTCACTAATGGCCTCTCATGAGAACAGATCTTAAAACACACTGAATTCTGAAAAAAAAATTAAAAGCAGTAAGCCCTTGTGGGAAAAATGTCAGATGCATAATGGCTGACTATGCAATATCTTTGAACAGAAAATGGTTGAAATAGTACTTGAATTAAAATATAGGAGAAATTTATAGAGAGGATATAGTTATCCAAGTGGGAAATTCACCCAGCATACTATGCTTCATGCTTTTGCAGTCCTCAGTCCTTCAAGAATCACTGTAGGAATAAAAAAAAAAAAAAACCAACCAAAAAAACCCCCCAACCAACCAACCAAAAAAAAAAAGTCTTGTTGAACTAATGGCCTCAGGCTGATACCTTTTAATACTGTGTTTAGGTTTATTTGGAAGAAGAACGCTAGCTCATGAATATCCAGAAGTTTTACTCAGGTGGTCTGAGCTGCCCTTTTCAGGGCTCCCTCTTTCCCCTGCAGAGAAAGCTATAAGGGTACCAGGGGGCTAAATTAGTAGCGACAGGCTGGATGATGTAAACAGACATTTTGCTGACACTGACATGTTCTCCATTCTCATATTGATTCATCTGCTGTGAGATCCAAATGGATCAGGATACAAGCTTTAGAGTGGCTGGGGAATTGCCGCAAAACAATGTATGCTGAATAGTTTTGCTATTTTTTCATGAATGATATATTTAATGAAGCTCATCCTTTATTTCAGGTGGCTCTATCTTGGCCTGCCAGCAATATTACGTGGAGTGTCCTATATCCCAAGTGCACTAATTCTCCTTATTTTAAAGAAGAAACTTAAATCTGAAAGCCAAGTCTTATTAAATGAACCAGTGGAAATGCAGGATAAAGTACAAGAAGCATTGGAATAACATTTCAAAGCAGGACATATTGTAAAAAAACCTTGCAGTATAAATTTTGGATATATCCTTGTGACAGATTTCGTACTTTACCTAGTGAACACTTGGACAGAGATTAATAGGATTGCACATAGTTGTATTCTAATTATATTATAAAAGTATCAGTTCATAAACATAAGTTACAGTAAAAATATGTTTGATGCAAAAAAACAAGAAGTAGAAATAAGAAAACTTATGAAATGCCAGATTTGAGCTGTCTGAGCAAAGGCCAAGAAGCAGAAACATAAGTTTTCAGTCTTGGTTCCACTGAAGATAGTGAGATTTGTAGCTTCTTTGGAACTGACTTTTCCATAAATTCATTTCATTATGCTGTTAGTCCTTTCAGGCAGGGACTGTCTGTTATGCTGCATAGTGTAGATGGTCAGTATATTGGGGCCTGGGTTCTGTGGTAATAATAACAAATAAAAAAAAAGAAAAAAATAAGAAATGCAGCGTTATGGTGATGTTTTAAGGTTTACATAGAACATGGACAAGGAAATGTTATAAGGATTTGTTACTTCAGTTGCATTCACTCATACCTTGAGCATGATAGAATGTTACTTGTGAGCATTTTGACCATCATATAGCTGTCTGCAAAATCCTATACCTTCTCATGTCTTGTCAAATTATTTTTTGAATGGTACACAACCATAGTCATCCATGTGCTCTTCCTGGTCTTTGTCCAATTTTTATTTCTCTCAGATGTGATGCTACAATGAATGTGGTATCCACTTGGGGTTCCATGACAGTGAGCTGTTTCCTTATGATGTCTCAGGAAAAGACCCTGAATGTCTCAGGGGAAAAAACACACAGAAAACCCTGCTGATAAGGATATATGTCACACTAGATGTATCTCTGGTTGAGTATAGTGCATCCATGTTTATCTTCTAGATTGGATCTGCCTCATATTTAGCTCTGTCTGCAGGTGGCCATGCAATAACTTCTCAAGCCCTTTCATTACAGCTGTTGGAAATAAAAAAAAAAAACCCTCCTCCTGATTATTATTCCCTACTGCATAAGGCATGGAGAGAACATCTGGAACTTTACCATAGACAAATGCTCCAGCACTTGCAAAGGTTTCCTACCCATTTAATCTGTATGACACACACTTACTCTCATTTTATCCATCTGGGATCTTCTGCAGCCATAGAAAAATAGGAAGGATATTCCTCCAAAGTAGTTATGTTGTTATATTCTGTTTTACTTCAAAGTGTCTTAATAACACTATATACGTATCAATGAGAAAAGATCTTCCCACAGAGCAGTAACTCAGCTCCAGAATTTAAAGTTTCTTCAAATACAGGAGGGCCTTACAAGTAATTCTTTTGAAAAGATATGTCACAGCCCTTTCCTCCCTTTGCATCAATGATAGAGCTAAACAGGTATAATGTGAGGAAGGGGAATAGAAGAAAAGACAAATGTGATGCAGCCTGTAACAGAGCAGAGAGTGCAGTGCTCTCTTAAGCCACAGGCCTTCTAGAAGTTTCACAAACATTTGAAGTACAGCTGATTTTCAGCATTGTTCTTGCTGCCATAGGGCACCTACTGAAAGCCATAATTCTTCCTTGTAGGTATTGCATTGCTCCAAAGTTAAAAATCTGTTGCAGGCATTTAGTCACAGTTTAGTGCCAAGGTAACCAGGGAAATGTGAAAAGTTACAGAGCACCGAAGTTTTACACCTGTAGGAAACAAAAGAGCTTTGTTAAGTAGGCAAATCTGTGCCATTTAAATGGACCACTGCCAAAGACTCAGGCCTAGTTAACTTACTGTGTTTTGGAATGGAAGGAAGCAGATAGGAAAGTTTCCAAGTTTTAAATTTAGCATTTTGGTAGATACATTAACTTTCTTTTTAATTGTCCCAGTTCATCTTCTTGAGAATGTAGCAGTGAAACAGGCCACCTTCACCAAACGCTTTGAAGTCATTAGCCTGCTACTCAATCTGTTTATCAATTTAGAGTGCTGGGCGGAGAGCAGGCTGAGTCATGGCACAGCAGAGAGGCTTCTTGGCATAAGCCTACTGTGGGAACTTTATGTCTCCAGAGCAAAACCAGGTTATGGAGAGTGCAAGTCATTCCAAAGTAATCGTCTTGAAACCTCTTTGATATGTGATGTCTGGTTCAACAGACATTCCTAAGATCAGGTTGGGAGGTTAGAAAAATACTCTTGGAGCTATTCCTTCAAGCATAAAGCCAAACTTTAGACTTGATCCTTCCAAGTTTTGAGCATTCTGACCTTGACTCAGCAAAGCATTAAAGCATGTGCTTAACTCGAAAATGAGTGGTCTTACTGATGTTTATTTTTTAAGGAGGTGACGTTGGACATTTCAAGACTGAGCCCCAAACTGACACTGTTGTGATGCTCATTTGAACAGAGGCTACCTGCTGTGGGTTACGGCAGGTACTCAGATGATATTCACTGTGCTTGAAAGTTTGGGCTGATCCTGGTCTGATGTTTCTAGCACCAAGACTTGCATCAGCACTGTGAGTAGCACAAGCTACAAATGCGAATAATGCCAATAGAAGTAACAGTAGGTATAAAGTATTTTATAAAGCAGTAGTATATGAATTCTGGCAATGTGACCAGTGGAAACCATCTTGCAGATATTTTACAGGCAATGATACACAAACTACATGTGTGCACACATGTATTATCCAGCATTTTGTACTCAATGCCTTTTGTAATGACCTCTTATGTTCCACTGGGTTTTTTTGACTATGGTCAGGTGCTGAGCTGTCATTTTCAAAGAAATAACAAAGTCTTCAGTATCTTTTTGAAAAATGGCAATGCTTTTTAAAAAGCACATCTCTGTGCATGTGCAAGCTATGGTTTTTGTTTTGTTTTGTTTTTCTATTTACGTTATTTTCTCTGTATCAACTTCTAATTTCATCAGCTACTTTATCGCCAAGTCTTGTGGTATTTTACAAATCACTATTAACAGTTTTATATATATCCTAAAAAAATTGGTGTCTTGTATAAACTTCATTGTCTCCCTGCTGCTTCTAACTTTTAAGAATTGAAACCTATTCTTGACACACAGTTAAAACTTTCTGATTATGCATATTGTTCAAGCTATGATAATTTTTTGGAGATGAAATTACTCATTTGGGAGGAAAAAAATGTTACCTGGTAAGTTGATTTTAATTAGTGGGCATAAGGGAGGTGCGGTGACCAAAGCAGCATCATTACACAACAATTTGGCTGAGGGCATAACTGTCTGATTTATGATATGAATACTGGCTTTGTGCTTGTGATACACACTTACTATGTTTACATATGAGGCTTCTGAATACATGAGCATTGCAGTTTTGGGCAAGTATTATTGGCAGTTCAAGTTCGCTATCTTTTTCAGCCATTTCAATTACAGTGAACAGTAGACTGTTTCTGTATCTTTTCTATCTCGAGTTTTAGCAGGTAACTCCTCCTTACAGACTCTTCTCATCCAAGCAAGCCTCATAGTACCAGGAGCTAATTCAACCTGTGGATGTGGAGAGAGGAATACACTGGGCATACCTGGGATGAGATTTGGCACGCAAAAAAGCCAAATCACTTTTTAGTTTATGTAAGTTTGGTCATGCGATAAAATCTGGATATATCCAGCAACAAGTTCTTGGCTACTGCTGCTTTGTTTACACAATTCTTGTTAGTCTTTTCCATTCTTAATAAAGCAGAAAGTGTTCCCAGTTATGATGGTTGGGATTTTGAACTCTCATTGTTTAGGACTTTCTCTGAGAATGTGGAAAATTACTAGGTAATTGCCCCTCTCTTGCTTTGTTCGGGGAGTCAAGGGCATAGATTTCTTAAATCACAGGAGACTAAAATCACAGGAGGAAAAAGTAGTAGATCCCTTGAGAAGGTGAAATCTTAGGTATTGCAATGCCTAATGTCCCTTCAGGATGAGCCCATTTGGTAGCTCCATGCCAGAAGCATGATGTACCTGTTTATTTCCAACAGAGCTGTTTAGGGAATACGAACACTGTTAGTTCAGGGCAGAGAAGTATGTGACCGTAGGTGGCAGCTTGCCAGATCCTCATAGCCTGGGCAGCGTTGGAGGAAGGTCCCCACTTGGAGGGCAGAAAGCCCATTACGGGTGGGAAATGGTGGTGTGAAAGAAAAGGTTCATTACAAAGGTTGTGCTTTTATAAAAGGCTACTTAGCTTTATAATGTTATCATTTTAATTGTTCCAAAACAGGCTTTGAAAAAAACAAACTTCTCATTTGAGGTTAATGAAACACCAAGTTGTGCAGTTCATGTTGTACCTTTGCTGTTACTATTGTTTTCAAGGCAGCTCTCTGGAAGGCCAGAGAAGGCAACTGCATGCTCTCTGGCACACGATGATTTTTCTTTCTTTTGTAGGTAGCAAGTCAATCTCAAGAAAATTTTCTGGTATAAAGACAGAGTCATATCTAAAAAAAAAGAGCCTAAGTTTCTGCAGAAATTTCCAGAATTTAAAAATATTTCCAAGAGAGCATGATCCCCGCTTTTTTTTGTTGTTGTTGTTGTTTTGTTTGTTCTGTATTTTTCTACCTCATACTGCATTGTAACTCTGAACATTCCTCCTGGTGAGTCTGAATAACAGGATGGCAGCATTTGCAACATTGCTGCTGCTTTGTGACTTACTTCCACTTATGACTAGGAGCTTGCGGGAATATTCTTTTAAAGGTGTATATATATATATATGCACACACACGGACACATAGACAGAAAACTTGTATTATTTATGCACTCATTTATTTTTCAGGCATTACAATTTAACAGACAGAGCCTACTAACGGATTTATCTTTTCATTTGAATTTTAATTCTTTTTATGTGAGATTCTGGCTTCTGAAATCCTGGGTCCTGGAGAAGCTATTTCTAAGTTCAAATATACCAAACACAAAACTATTAATTGTTTCCAGCTTTCTCTGTTAATTTATCTTGCTGTGTTTTCAGGTCAGACAAGGCCTGAGCAATAGAGGTTCAATATAGTTACAAACTTTCCTCACTGTCAGAGACCTTCAGGTCCAGTTTAGTTTTTTTCTTCTATTAATTGGCAAAGGCAGTGGTACGTACAGAAGAGCTTGGATTTCTCCAAATCTTACCTCTCTATGAACATTATCAACGTGCTACTACACCCCTCCGTGGCAGCAGGCAGTGATATTGTTAAAAAAGAGTTATGACTTCAGTAAATGCCTGGAGAGAGTGGTAGGTGTGGGAGAGCTGTTTTGCTTCAATACTATGGGCTGATAAATCCCGAAGAGATCCATATCACACAGAAACCCTTCTGCCGTATACTTAGGTGGCTTTAATACTGAGGGTGAGATGTTGCAATCAGTGTACCAGGTATAATTGGCACCTTCCCCCCTGCCCCACTTTTCTGATACGCATGTGTTCCCAGTGTATGTGATACCAAGTAAAGAGGAGTCTATACTGGGCTGCAGTGCAGTATTCCAGATGTGCAGTTGACTAATAGGGAATTACTCTGTGAAATTCAAAGGCCTGAATGGTCAAAAATGACAGATGAGCCATCAATGCTCATTTGCATGTTTATTATCACAAACTCGTTAAACAATATCTTCTTTAAATAAAGAGACAGGAAGAGAGAGCACCAAGATTAACATTAGTCTGGGTATATTTTCAGTTTAAAAAATGAAATGGGCAGGAGAAGGGGTACCAAGAGGATCTGTTTAGCCTGTCTTTGCATGGGAAGGGATCCAGATAACTGCAGGATGCACAGTGACCCGTACTCAGCGTTTAGGTACTATAGGATGACAGGCAGAAGATAGCTGCTGCAGGAATCAAACTTTAGGTGGTCAGGCAACAGCCAATGATTAATAGACATGCATAACATTTAGAGTGCAATGTATGCTGGAATAATCCCGTAATCCAGACAACACTATGGAAAGAAATGGTGCATCAGCCTAGAGTATCATCTTAGTTATAATAATGTGCTTGGCAACCTTTTGCTTTTTGATTTTGATTTTATAACCAAGTAGGTACCTCTGTCCTTCACAAGAGGCTTTGCCAGATGCCAGTGTGTCCTGAAGCACGACGAGTTGGCCTCAGTCCCCTCGGATTTGCAGTGCCAGTGGGGTCCTTGCATAGCTCCAGTGCGACCTTGAGAAAAAAACCCCAAACAACTAGTTCCCAAGGGTTTTGGCCTGGCAGGTATATCTCTGTAATAAAAGTGTTGCTTTTGCTAACTAGAAAGGGAGGGCAATGAGCGGAGGGTGCTGCGGCTGACGTTCTGGCATCACCACTGCGGCAGGGGGAAGAGCATCTGGTGCATCTGGCTTGGGTGTAACAATTACACTGCAAGCTGTAAATGGGAACCCCCAGGCTATCAGAGGAGATTTAAACTACTGCCTGTTTATAAAGTGTTTGTGCTGGAGTACATAGGCAGTGATGGTAATGAACAGATGGGAACAATTTAGTGACCTAGACCTGTAATTCTAGTCTAGAGTTGGTTTAGATCTTCTGAGTCTATAAATTGAGTACAGTAAATAAATTACATTTTCTACCACCAATAAAAGATTATTTCTTGGCACGTATTTATTAATGTTTGTCAAGTCTAATTTTGAAATATAGGTGGCATGGCTTCTTTGGAGACTGTTTTATATTCTGTTAATTTTACTGTCTTGGAATTTTCCCCACTATGTCACAGACACACAGTTGTGTTCAGTTTTTCTTTTTAACATAGTTTCTCATCCAATTTAATATTCATTTTTTTCTCATTGATGGTTTTACATTCTTCAGATATTTATTTTTGTTAAGCTCCCTAAAGTATGCCTGTACCTTCCCTATATACTGAGCATCTTATAATTTGTCCCAAGAATGCATGAAATTCACATGATGCTGATCTAACAAACATCCTTTTGTTCTGAAAACTGGTTCTTGACTGGCACACCACTTTGTTGCCTTGAAAGAGCTCTTCCAGTATTGCTTTAACCAAGGTCTGTCTACGTTTTGATATTATACTGTGTGCATTTTTTGCCTTTGAGACTGTTCTAGAATTTGTGCCATTTATAAAATAAAACGCAGAGAACCATTTTTTTTATAACTGCCTTGTCATTGGCCCTGGGTAGCTGAATGCCAGAAACTAGTTTCATGGACTCTTGTTTTTGCTTTTCAGAACATTCAAAGCCAACAACAACAACAAAAAGAAGCATGGGTCACTATGCTGCTGCCTGGAGTAGATCATCAAACTAGTGAGTATACTGCCTTTTTAATGTTTACAGTTATATTGCCGATGCTCCCCATGACTTGTCTTACAGATTTTAGAGGATGATATCTACATTCCTTAGCAGAGGAAAAAAAACTTCTCCTTGGGTGTTTGACTGAGACTATGCTGCAAAATCCTTTTAGTGATAGTTCCCAATATTTGCTTTAGATATCCCTGACATAAAACCCCAACTCCCTCAAAATCAATTACCGCAACTAATGCTTAAAAAATACTTAATGCATCATTTCATTAAAAAGCAAAACTCCGCATAAAATATTGTTTCAAAAATTAGCTGTGAGAACAGCAGCCTTCTTTGGAACTACAAGTGAGAAATACCAATCCAGAGAGGAATTAGAAAATGTTTTCCTTGAAGCTTCCCGCGTCTAGCACTTTTTAAGTGAAAGCAGAAAGCTTGTAAGTTTTCTTTAATGACTTTTAAACCATCATTTAATAGGACACCTCTCCCCCCAAGTTGCATAAGTAATTATAATCTTTTATATAAAAGTACTTTAAAGATTCTTCATATTTAAAAAAGGTGGAGGTAAGTTTATACTAACCTAATATACAAACAAGTCAGTATTGAGATGTTCCTTCTACATTTCCCACCAAATACAGAGTGAAAACTCCACTTGCCAGCCCTGCTCCCTGGCTCGCTCCTCCTTGCCCTCTGGCTCGGGCGCGTTTTGCACTCCCACAGAGCTGGCACAGGCAGTGGGGAGCTCCCACTCCGCGCTGGAGCTCAGAGAGGGCAGCAGAGATCTGGGCCTGAGAAATACATCAGTACTCAGATATTTGAAGATGACCTCCTTGGGGTTGTATTCCACCATAGAATTGCTTGTTTACTTTCTTTTAATACAAAGTTTCTGCTGCAAAAGAGCTGTGATCTTTAAAAGCTAAATTTCCTCCTCGGTTTTTTAGGTTCATTTTTAATACAGCTTTCACACAAAATACTTGTAAAAGGTGATTTCCAGTGGCGTGCATTGAAGGTGGACACCCTTCTTATGAAGGTTGTCACTGGTAGTTAGACTTTGCAGCTTTGAAAGCATCCCCAATATGTTTGTTTGGGCTATCCCAAACATGCCATGATGTTTTATTTGTAAGCGTAGAGGGCATCTAAACAGCAATTCTTTTATTCAGGTTAAAGCATCGATCCAGCATGTGCTGGAGATTCAGGCTGGAAACCATGCATTAACACTGACAAAAACCTGATTTTTTTTGAGATACTCTTTCCTTTTTCAGAAGAGCAATTAATTCAAGCACAAATTATATCTAAATTCAAATTCACATCTTACCAAGAAATTATGACTTGAAATATTTTTTTAATGTCTTTTCCTCCAAGGTTAATAGTGTTGTTTCCCATATTAGCACACATGTAATATCTGTCTTACAGTCTGAAGAGATCAGTAACACTCCTCCTCTACTACTATTATTATTTGAGGTTTTACATATGAGTACTCAGTGGGGTCCCATCCTTGGAGAGAAAATTCCCTTACTGCAGAGTGAGATTGCACCGATTTCGCAGGAAGCTGTGAACAGTTGCCAAATTAAGTTTTACAGGAGAAAATTCTCAAAGAGCACTCTGAAATTATTTTATCACTTGTATCTTTGTCTTTTATTAATTCTCTCTGGGACGTGAAGAAGCTGGAATTACTAAAATAAGATCACATGATGGCTTAGCATAGCAACCCCAAATCCTCTGTGCACCCTTCCGGAGATGAAAAATTGGCATCAAGAAAAAGACTGAACACCTTATGTACGAATCATGCTTCTAAAAGCTTTTTTCTTTTTGAAGCAGAGGATTACCAATTTTTTTCCCCTGCTTCTCTCACTCTGCTACTGCTCACTCCTGAGGAAACCCACGACGTGACTTGCAGCCTGACTCCCTGAGCTTTGGCCTTGCAGCCACGTCAGCCCTGACACAGCATCGCCACGTGATCTTTTGGCTGCTGTCTTGGCACTTGGGATTGTACCGCTCTGGGCTGGGGCTCTGTTTGGCAGTAAAGCTCGATCAGTGCAACTGTGCGCAACTGAAGTGATGACAAGCGGGTTCCCCTTACACAACGACTCCTCCGCTGATGAACGAGACGCAGCTCCCGACGGGCAGTCTCCTGAGTGAGAGCTGCCATCTGGTTTACCTCTGCATGGCAGGAGGCCAAGCCTAAAACTTCTGCAGTTTCTGAAGTGACTGCCACACAAAACCACCGCCTGGGAAAATGAGCCAGCTGAGCACAGGAATGTACGCTCGCTCGCTCTGAATGTCCTTACTTGTCCTCAGCCGCAGAATATCTTGCACCCGTTTGATGTAGTTCATAACACACGGAAGGCGTTGATGTGCAACCAGCCAGGCGCATCACATTAGGGACACCGTGTCCTGCTTTGGGAACACGGCTGGCCGTGCTGCACAGTGGGCCAGGCTCGGGAAGCAGCTCCCTCTGCTAGACCTGTTCCTGGGGCCATTTGCAGGGGGCTCTTGCACCCACCTCTGAGTGCCTCTGCTACCAGCCTGCCACAGCCAGCCAGCATTGGGTCACACAGGAAGCCACAGCACTTCATCACCAACAACAAACATTTCCTTGTCGGTGACCTGCTCTCTTGGTTTTGAGTTTCCATGCTACCATGGGCCTTGCAGAACAGGTTCCCAGTGGGCAAGGCCAACGTGCAGCCAGTTGTTCAGGCTGGTGGCTGACACAACATCCCACACCGTGGCTCGTGGAGAGGCACTGATGTGTGCTGCTGATGCTGCTCGCTGCCAGCACGTGTTAGCGGGCTGGCCAAGATCCGGCTTCTGTGGCTTGCCTCCTCAGGACTGCCCTTCCATAACAAGGGCCCTTTTCTTCATCTGTTAGCAGCTGCCATATCAGAACTGAGTTGCACGGGCAGGCATGATAGCAAATGCTGTCACAGACACCGAAGCTCAGTTTTCAAAGGCTACGGAAGACTATTCTCATGAGACCGCTGAGGTCTTTTATGGTGGGATTCATCTCTCCTGACTTTCCATTGTCAAAAGCTGATCTTGCTGTCTAGTCTTCTTTCCCAGCCATATCTGGAGTTCGTTTCATCTCATACCTACAGTAAGTATCTAAAATAGACCAGACAACTCACACCTTTCGAAATTCTTCTTTTTCCTCCTCTGACTATAAAGAGAAACTGATCGAAAGGCTCATCTGGAACTGTCTGCATGGAATCCATGCAGTGCTGCCTCATAAGTGGATCCTACCATCTGTGTGAGACAATCACAAGCGTCATGCCCTCTAGAGATAAACTTCTTTGTATTCAACTTTAAAATACGTTTATCGCAGCGCCAATGGGATTTCTCTGGGTGTCCCATTTTGAGAACTGTACCTCCTCTCCTGATAGACAATGAGCTTGCTGTTACTTTCCAACAGACTTCTGTTCTTCCACCTGGTTGCAGGCTGACAGCAATGATAAATAGGGGACCCGCTGTTAATGTTCATGTATGTTTTTCCTCAAACTTTGCAATATCATCATAGTTAAAAGCAGTAAAAATGCAGGCTGTAATGTACATAAATTTGAAATTATCAGATGAAGGACATTCTGATTTATTCGAGTGATATTCTGGTGAATGAATTGAAGTATTTTAAAGATTTTTTAAAAAAATAATAAGGTGTTAAGAACTAGGCAAAGATAACTCTTCTTCACCTAAATAAAAGTATGAAAATGGATCAGTTTATTTGAAGAATAGGTTTGATTGCATTTCCTGTATTCTGAGTTAAGAGAAACTTTCAATATGGACATTCTTCCCTTATATATTAACTAAATTAATTAACAAGTTATAATTTAAAGACTAATGCATGAACACTGCAGTTAGAACCATTATATAAAATTACATTTTTCTGTGTTGTATATATTCTTACTAAATGGTAGAAATGAGCTGTGTTTTGATCTGCTCACTGAGTAACTGGTGACAGCATAGAATCCTGCTGGCAATAGAAAATATGAAGCTTAAATGAAGACCCATAATAAATCAATAAATACATAATCATCACAGTAAAATGTGTAAAATTCTGTCAAGCAAAATCCAATAGCAAGTGTGAATATGGCAGATAAAATGATTGTCTGCAGTTAACTACCAAGCTTCAGAGGAAAGTGAGAACTTGCATATTTATGCACTTAGCAAGTTGATTATTTCTTTTAGCTTTCATGACTAAATAATACATTTCCATGTATTTCATTGAGTTAATTTAATCTTTAGCAAATATCTTAATGTATTTTTATACAGAAAAATCTAATCAAGGCTTTTCATACAAACTTTGTCAAAGCTTGTTTTTCAGGAGTTCACCTTTCGCTGGAAAGAAAGGGGGTGGTGGGAAAATGCTTTTTCTTTCCAGGGTTCCTGAAGTTATTGGAGTGATAAAACTCTTTTTTCTATATTTAGAAATAACTAGAATGGTCCTTTAATTAGATGTGAATCTGATTTTGTAATTCAAGTTTCTGCAAAAACAAACACCATGCTGTTACATGCAAACAGATGACCAAAAACCATTTCCTGAGACTCTGCTGATAATACCTGGAATGACTTCTGGGTCAGCATCTTTCCTTGTGCTGGAGAGTTCTGCTCTAGAGAAGACATGGATTAGGTGGGTTTGCACTCTGTAGGTGCTGTGTTAGTCGTGAGAGGTGATTTACTACTTGTGGTTGGTTAGGATGCGAGAGCTGGGCCAGCTGTGGGTAATACACTCACTCTTTTTGTTTGGCCAGTGTAGTCAGCTTGTCACCCCACATCTCCTGTTGGCACCTGCAGGAGCTGTTTGTGATAGTATCAAGTAATCCTGATTTATAACAGGCAGGGGGTCTGATAGAAGCTGTGATTTCCTGAGGGCATCCACTTCTTCTTAGGTCTCCATGAGGGTAGCCCTGTTGCACCTTTGGTTTGTGACTCAGAGGACCCATACAAAAAACTGGCAGATGTCAATACACAATTCATGCCCTTTGAGGAACTAAGTCATCCTTTAGTATCTTTGCTGGCCCTTGTCAAAGGCACCAGGAAGTGCAAGTTACTGAGGCTGTAGGTAGGATGCTTGGAAAAACAGCCTGCTCTCTCAGAGCTCCTGTATGGGAGCTGAGCCACTCCATGGCTGTTGGGTGGATGGTAGGGAGTCTGCTTTGGAGAGGTGCTTAAAGCATCTTTAGTGTTTAGACTATAGGAAAAAAAAAATAGTGAAGAAAACAAGTTGCTCCTCCCAGGAGAGGCTGGCACAACTACCACTCCAGCAGGTAGGCTGCCAAAGTAATGACAGCACAAGAAACCTGACGTATTTTACAAAACTTTTTTATCAGTGATTGTGGGAATGTTTTGCAATCGCTGTAAGAAAGAAATGCAAGGTTTAAAAAAAATCCGGTGGAGTGTTCCACTTCTTGAAGTAGGCAGCGCTTTTGCTGTGACGTTGCACTGGCTTCAAGCCTGAAAGCCCTAGGGCACAGGAAAGAAACAGCCTGACACCGCAGTGACACAAAGTAAGTTCTCTCTCTCTGCCTCTCGCTGTCTCTCCCCACCATCCCTTCCTGTTTCTTTCCATTTTTTTGTTTGTTTGTTTGTTTGTTAGGTAATAGTGCAGGACAGACCAGGTTTTTTGTACATCTCAGTGTCACTAAACTTGAAAGAGATTGTGTAAAGTGCAAAGGTACAACTTTGCAAGTTAGTTTTTTAAAGGATAAGCACTGTGGACAGCGGGATGTTTTATCCCTCTATACAAAACCTATTTATTGCCATTAATTAATTTTTTAAATTGTCTTAAATTAAATCTTGTATTTTTCTTACTTCATTTAATTTTAAATGCCACTGGTGTCAATGATTCACTGGTTTGCCAAAGTTCAGATTTTTATAGAGTGGTAATGGCAAATGTTATTGTTTTATTAGGCATAAGAGAAGTGTTTATACAGTTTAACATTTTCTATAAGTTCAAGGTAGATTTTTAGGCTAGCAGCATAACATTAAATATTGTTAAAAGAAGACCATGTCACTGATTTAAATACTGTTTATTTAACAGTCAGATGTTTTACAAAGTTAATGATCAGCAAAAATACAAATCAATGAAGAATGTATTTGCTTTAGAGAACTCTTTCAGCTCCCATCCTGCAAAGATTGGGGTAAATCTGAATTCACCATATTTTAATTATCTATAACTTCTTTTTTCAATTTTTTTTTTTATTTGTGAGCTGCTAAAGATAGTCTATGGAAGGTAGGTCCCTTTAGAACTTTCGTATGTGGATCATTGAAATATACATGTGTCATGCTCACTTTTGGTGGATCCTACTGGAGTAGGATTTGGAACTAAAACCTGCAAAACTTAAGTGAGAGTGCTTATGAGGCTTTATATCTCTTTATTAGACACTAGTGCCTGTTCACAATCATTAGGAATAACTTTTAGGGGGGTTGTTGGGTTGTTAAGAGAGTGTCATTCTTTCTGGCACGGGTGGACATTTCTCAGGGAGTCCAGGTTGTTCCTGGGCATCTTGCTTGGGAGAACTGAGCTCTCCAGAGGAACAGAGTGACCTTTGCAGGTTAGCCAGGGACCCTGCCACAGCCCTTCCACCTCGGTGTCACAAATCCCTCAGGACACTAAAATGGCCTCTGTCATGAGTCAGCTGGCCTCTTGGGCCTGAAGGGGAGGGAATTTTGAGAAGTTCCCAGAGGAATTAAACAGAGTGGGATATCTAAGATCCCTGTGTCTTGGGGTAAACATTACAGGCCAATTTCTTGGCCTGTGTTCCTCTATGTTCCTCGAATACATGTGCCAATGTATATCAGAGCTAACTAATTGATTTTGGTACTACTGCACCAGTTTTCCAACAGTGGAACTTGGTCAATTGGTCTTTTTGACTTATCATCATTCCAGATCTCTCTGTATTAGCCAGTTTCCCCTGATCAGCTTAATCTACATCAACCAATGTAGCTAAGATGACTCCTTATATCAGAGCCAATTTTCAAACAGAATACTTTGGCAGTCTCATTAACATAGCTACATTTATCATCTGTCTTGCAGGAACTTGTGGAGACTTGTGGATTTAAAGTTAGTAATTATTCATTTCTTTTAATCAATGCCCTCTTTTTTCCCTGCTATATCTTTAGCTACCATATCTCTTACCCTATTTTCTCTTCGGTCATCATTTGTGGTCTGATTCTACAAACATTTACCCAATAAATAATGTTACTCATAGGTATGTTGACAGAATAGTACAAAGTAGTGTTCAGTATTTCTGCAAATTCATAGATTATGCAGTTAGAGAAAGTAAATATAATATCAGGAGCCTACTGGATCATACCAAAGGTCCATTCAGCCTGCAACAGTGATCAAAAGAGGATATCTAAAAGAGAATATAAGAATTTGTTCAAGCATGGTGAACATGTTTCTCTGACACACTCTCCTAGCCTCCAGCTGCCTAGGGACTTTCCTTTTCTACAAGGTTTTCTAAAAAACCTTGCAAGTTGCCTCCAAATTTTCCATCTATCCAAGAAGGTCCTCAAGTCTTTTAGAATGCAGGTTTCACAAAGCAGGTGCACCAATCCTTCTCTGATTACAATAACATTCTGAGTGCTGTTTAACATCCTTCCTGGGAAAAGGTGTCAATGTGTAGATATCTCAAGTAATGTCTCACAATCTAGTATGTCTGAAAAACATTGGAACCTTTACACTTCTGCAAATAATAGTTAATCATAGTGATATTTCCAAACAGGAAGACCTACATATCAGGTTGGGAGGAGGAATACCATGGATAAACCAATCACTGCTGGCCAACTTAAAGAAAAGTCACTCTTCCAGGACAGCGATGGCAGCACAGTTCCTGCCAAGAGTGTGTGGCATAATTGTTCAAAGCTAAAGGTATGGAGAGGACCCCTCACCATGTATTTTCTCTGGAATAATGAAAATTACAATTTGAAGTTTTATCAAAATTCAGTTAGTGCTGTATGACACTGTTTGACACTACATGTGTTGGAATCAATGCTCTAGGTTTTGATTCCAAGCACACAGAAGTCAATAAATGTGTTAAGCAGTTAAAAAGTGAGGCCATATTTTGCTAACAAATCATTTTGAGGTGTGCTATAGTCATAGTCGTAGTTGCAGCTATATCTTTTTATCTATGTTTTTTAGAACAGTAGAAGTAGGAGTAATAAGACATGTCGTAATAATAGTACCAGTAATGAACAACTTTATGCTGTATGCTTTCTCTGAGGAAAGAAACAGCTAAACCAGTATGTGGTAGAAAGGTAGAAGGCGCACATAGTCAATGTCAACTTTCTTTTTCTTTGCGGTAGAAGAGGCTTTGGAGGCCATCCTGAAAAAGAAAATAAAATCTTCTGTTTTAATGAAAACAATAGGAAGAATCTCTTCACAGACAATTAGAAAGAAAAGCATTTGATTTTTATGTTTCTTGAGTATGTTGCTGAGGCATCCAGTCATGAAGAAAAAAATTTTTCTTTGCAAACTCAATTATTTTCTCTCTTCAGATATTTCTTGGAGCTCTAGCTTTTTCCTTTTTTGCCAAAGGATTTTCTGGAAGCTACATGAAGAGCATGTCTAGTCAAATTGAAAGGAGATTTGAAATCTCATCATCAATTGTTGGCATTATTGATGGCAGCTTTGAGATAGGTATGTGTACTTTCTTTGACAGTGGATAAATACTGCTTCTTAACATGTTTTGCCCCTAAAAAAATGTCTTTTTGTAATCTTACTGGTCCTATTTCCTGTTGACGCAGGTAACTTAATGGTAATGGTGTTGGTGAGCTACCTTGGACCAAGAGTTCATCGACCAAAAGTAATTGCTGTTGGATGTCTCATCATGTCCTTAGGAGCATTTTTGTCAGTGATGCCTCATTTCCTAATGGGACGGTAAATATGGAGTGTTTTCACATTGTGCATTAATTGAACTTGACCATATGAAGTGTTTTTTAATTATACACCCAAGTTAAAATCTTGACAATAGTAGTTTCTTCCAGATAACAGGAAGGTTTTAATAGGTGGATCTTTAGTACTGACTTTCTGATTTCCTCTCTGAAAGCTTAACTCTTTCTACAGGTAAGTAAAAGAGAAACCTAAGATTTCTGTAGAACATATACATAATTAGGGAGAAAGTGGGTTGAATTTTTTGCCTGGGATGGATATATATAAACACGTATTTATTTTTTTTAGCTGTTCTCCTTTTTTTATACTTAATGCACTGTAATGAGATCTTGATGGAGGAGTTTTCTTTCTCCATAGTGGCTATTCATGCTAAGCTCTTTAAAATTATCAAGATACATATCTATCTCCACTGAACTTAGGGAGAGTTAAATATCTAAATAACCCTTCGCATCTAAGCTTTAGTGCTTACATAGCTGCTGGAAGCAGTTCATACTTCTCTAATCCTTCAGCATCCTTAAGGAATAGTAGTTGAAAATAACCCCCCTCTGTTCCTCAAAAATTAAAATTTATTTGTGCATCTTCTTTAGTTCCAAGACCCATACCTGTGATAAGGAGGGTATGGAAAGAATTATATCTGGGGACTATGGTATGGAAAGAGGCCACAGTCACTGCTCTCTCGTGACATAGTAGGAAACCTCCAGTGCAGGGGACAGCACAAGCCAGAAGCAGAGCTATGGAAATCTCTGATTTAACCCAAATTCACAGCCAAGGTCTGAAGATTACCTATTCTTCACAACACTGAGCAAAACCCAGTGGCCATGGGGACCTCACCGTCATCCATCACAATATTAAAGGTTACCACTTGATTGCACAGTCAGAGGGAATATCTGGTCTTCGTTTATCCCAATATAGCATAAAGGTACTCAAGCTGGCTTCAATTGACTTAGCAGACTTGCTGTAGTAGCTGTCTGCCTAAATACAGACAAACTGGCACATGTGTTTTGCAGCCTGCATTAATCTCTTTATAGACACAGAGCAGTTACTACTAGATCCTTAGCTAGCTAATTTTAAACTAACAGAGAAATCTCTGTTACATGTCTGTCACATAGGTAAGAAACCGATGCCAGTATGAGAAAACCTCAGCATTGTTGTATGTAGACAGATGTAGATGGACTCTGCCTCTGTCCTTCAGATCTCTTAAGCCCTGCAAGCAGCTTTTTTGCTCTTTAGCTTAAGAAAATATTGGGATTAGAATGGTCAGAACATTTTGAAAAAGGTATGAAGATGCCTATCTTTTTTTCAAGTAAATGCACTGGAAATAGGTTGTCCCTCTGCTTTGCTTTCATGTAACAGGAATGAACATGTATGAACACAAGGCTCATACACGCTTCCTGAAAAGCAGAGTCTTTCATGTGTCAGTCATGTTTTACATAGTTGTTTTCCAGTTATAATTATGAAAGGATAACTGTTACTGTGGACAACTCTACAAGTGTATCAGCTTGCTCCCCAGCATCGTCTGTGGGCCGTCCAGTCACAAATGCTACAGAAACACCCAGCGCAATGAAAAATTTTGGTAAGCAAAAGCTCTGATGCTGCCCTTCTTTACTTGTCCCCACACAGTATGCTGTCACCATTTTATATGCCTTCTTTTACCAAAAAGCAGTAAAACCCTTGTTAGAATCTGTGATACATACAAACTTACCCTATAACAATTTAAAAAAAAATAATTAATGTTTTATTTCTGTTTCAATAAAGTATTGTCAGAATTATTTTCACAGAAATGTAAATACTTATGGCCTGCAGGATGTGAGAAAACAACAAATTCCTATCTGTGGCTCTTTGTATTGATGGGGAACCTTTTACGTGGAATTGGGGAAGCACCAGTTATGCCGCTGGGGGTTTCATATATTGACGATTTTTCTAAAGAAGAAAACTCAGCATTTTACATAGGTAATACGCAAATGAGTTATTTTTATGCTACACATTCTTTTATTTAATGTTTCTGTAGCAAATACTCACAAAAAATCTATCTGCTTTATTCTGGATAATTTTTAGTTGGTCAGAGACAAAAAAGCAATATAAAAGAGATCTCATGTTTATTTTCAAAGGATATTTCCCAGATGCTCCTTTTGCTTTCCCCAAGTGGCTTCTGCTACAGGTGCCAGTTTTCTCTGTCATGAAGAGTAGCATAATCAAATACTCTATTTCTCCAAAGCGAGTAGTCATCTCTCTCTTGTCTGGCATATCATCTTCAGTACTACAGCTTCAGACAATGAATTCTTCCTAATCACTGTTCCACAGATAAGAGAATTATCCTTACTCACAGTAATGTAAACATGTTACAGCAGCTTTTACCCGACTTTTTTGAATTTTACATGCAGCACACTTCCTGATGAAAGCTTTTTAAACTCGCTAGTTACCAAAGGAAAAACCAAACCCTTGCCAGGGTGTTGTAACAAATCCCTTCCAAATGGGATTTTGTGGTTGTTGTTGTTTTGATGGAAGATAGCCTATTGCCCAAGACAGAAAGACTTACACCCCAGCTAATTAATTTATTGCCAAACTGATTTAATAGCATGAGGTATTTGTGTGGTTGAGGGAGCTCAAAACTGCTGCCTGAAGTAAACTTTGTGAAGTTGAACTGGTCATAGAGATAGTAAGACACGGTTTCATGAAGAGCTCAGTGAGTAATGCTACAGGGTAAGGCCATTGCAAATGTCTTCATTTAGGGATGAGGAAATCTGCAGGTTGAAGAAAATGGAAATGTTGTGAAAGGAGCTGACAAAAACAAAAGTTCCACTTAGCAGTTATCCAAAATATTTGTAATCGCCTCTGAGCTTCTGATTAAAGGCTCAAGTTCAGCTTTTTTTCTTGTCAGAATCTGATCTGGGAGAGATCGTGACGGGTTGGGAGCTATTGGGGAAGTGAGATTAAAAATATAATGTTGGCATAGAGAATAGTGTGGCTTCAACCAAAATGAAAATTTGTTTGGGTCATGCAACTGAAACAAAGTATTTTGTTTACAGACTATTAAAATTTTTAATTTTAACTTTCTGAATAGTAATTTTCAGTCTCTTATGCCATTAAAATACTTTGATACTTTGATGGACTGACCCAATTTGAAGAAAAAATGAATGTTGAAATACAGTCTTTTCCATAGAGATGAAATCCGTTTTCTTCACCAACTTTATAGTTTTCTATATCTGATATTCTTTATCAATTGACTGAATCAATTTATGATCAGCATTTTTGTAACATGCAAAAACAATCCTATAATGAAAAAACTTCAGTGAAGCCTTGCTGTTCAATTTCAACTACGGATCTCATTATTTGACCCTGAGCAAGAAGTTTCATCTCCCTGTCTCTCCTTTTTCTCCTGCCCTTAGATGTTTTGTTGAGTAAGGATATAACTTATTTTGAGGCAGAGAGATATTTTTATTAATTGACAATGGAATACAGCATTAAAATCCTTTTGACAGCAATAAAACTGGAGTTGCCATAAGAAGGAGCAGAAAAGGAAAAATTAGCCTATTTTTTAAGCTATCTTACAGAATTTAATAGAGGATGGTAGCTTTGCTGTAGTGGCTAATTTTATTGAATGAAATTTGATGAATGAAATTTCATCACTGAGTTGAGCACTAGCATATAATCTTGTAACTATTGAAACCATGGCTTCAATGGAAACATGTCTGAGGCCAATGTATGTTGTAAACTTTAATACCTCTTACATGCTAAATTACTCATTAATACAAGCGTTGGCTGAGCTATGTCAATATGCAGCAGCTGATAAACTGATAAGTCTGCGTGATTTGCTGTTTGCAGTTTAGTCTGTTTAATTACAAACAATAAATATTACAAAGGAAAATATAAGAAAATATCACAGTGAACTTATTTGGTTTTGCTTTATCACAATTAAAGCATATTATCTTAGGGAAGTTATTCTTGAATTTAAAGAGTATGCAAGTGTGAAATTTAAAAACTATATATATGCAAAATTATTGCACATAAAGGCTTCTTAGTTAATCTGATAGCTTATGCTATCTCAAAGAAATATACTGCATACAATATATGAGGCCATTGAGAAGGGTGTGCTGGTTTTTATCTGTTTATTTTACAAATTTGCCACTGAGTACTTGAAGTCTGGAGATGAGCTTGCATAGTTCTGTGTATTAAGTTCTGCTTTAGACTCAGTGATAAACATACAGAGCTAATTTCTGGCTTCTAGTGTCAAAATCCTGATTGCAGAAGTCAGTCACTTTGGAAGCATCAGAATTTGATCTAAAAGGCCCAATTTTCCAATGAAGTAAAATGAGAGAACTAAATGACAGCAATATGCAACTGGAGCAATGAAACAAACTTGAAAAATCATATGGTTAAAATACACTCTAAGAATTTATTATAGAAGTCCTTGATCATAAGCTAAGTGATTACTGTATTCAGAAGAGAATTTGCAAAACTAACAGGAGAAAATTCCCTGCAGCAGAACAACACAGTAGGATTTACAGACCATAGGGCTGAACATAGGCAAGAACTGACAGGCACTTGATCAAGAGTTCCTTTTTTTCTAGTAAAGCCTTCTGCAGCTTCAAACAGCTCCCAAGTGGCAATTCCATGCTAGAATTCAGAAATCTGAATTGCTGAACTTTTTTAAAAACTTTTACGCCCTATAACTAAACTTCAACAGATCAACACAAGTGACAAGGGAGAGTAAGGACCCTCACAAGGGAAAGTGAAGTTTTTTAATTCAATATTGAATTATCTTGAAGATACTTTTATTTTATGTTGATTGCCAGCAGTGATCACCAAAATCAAATTGTGCTGTATTTACATGCCCAGTTAACAAAATGCAGTCTTAGCTTCCTAGGTTTCTGCTAGCCTTCACAGATTATTAATTTGCTTCTAGGGATATCTGACCTTCTTCTGATCCCATGCCATCTCCTTTATACGTAGACACAGAGCAGGAAATGGAAGCCTTAGTGAGGCCAGTAGCAAATCTGAACACTAATTTAAAAGAGGCCATTACTTGATCACTAGATTATTTTTTTTTTTTATTACCGCCACATAAGTACATATTAACACAACAGTTAGCTGATTTGCTCATTCTGGTGCTGAATTAATCAACAAAGATTCTGTCTAATGAATTCTGATCACACAGAGACACACTTATATCTCCTTCTTGCTTACTGAAAATATTCTATGTCCACACACTTTTATTGTGCCTGTCATTCTAATGTGACTCCAAACTGCAAAGATGTGCCTTCTTATAAACACATCATCAGATCAACTACTGCTATTCAAAATTAAATTAGGGACCTGAGCACACAGTACAGGGAAAAGTCCTGACTTCTGCAATCACAGAAGATCATGCAAGCTGTAAATAGAGTTGCAGGTATATTTATGATACTGCCAATGGGGGTAGAGTTGTGTGCTCATTAGTTAACTGCTGCAAGCTCAACGATGCAACTACAAAAATCTGGGGAGAGAAGCAGGGAGAAGAAGGGATAAAAATCATTGCAATGATATTCTCTTTCTTCCTATTCCCTCCAAGACACCGATTTTGCCAATGAAATGTGTGTGGGGGTCCATGTGAGACTGCACTCGCTTTGGCAAAGCCCTGTGTGGGCGAAGGAGCCTGCTTCCACATCACACCTTGCGGCATTGCCAACTTACAGCTAATTTTCTTGCTGCTCAGAAGCTTCCAACTAGACATCCTCCAACAGCCTATGCCCCTCTTCTGTCTCCTCCTGCCTCTCTCCTTTCCTTGCCCTCAGAGAAGAAGGTGTGCTTGTCCCCGTAGCTTTTTGCTCACTCTCCCCTGCTGCCTTCCTTCTCTTACAGGTTTGGTGAGATCCTCGGGCATGTTTGGACCAACCCTGGGCTTCCTGCTTGGATCTTTCTGTGCCAGCCTCTGGGTTGATATTGGCATTGTGGATATTGGTAAGAGACCGTGTGGTAGTGCATTAGCTGAGATGTCAGCAGGAACCTACATGCTAAGAAACACCTTCCCAGAAAGGGAGTGTCTCTAGAGAGTTTTTCCTACCGAAAAGCTGGTGTTATTTACATTTTAGTATCTGCAGCCCTGTAGCGTGACTGCAATCACCTTTGATGCAAGACCCTTACCCCACTGCAGAAACACTTTGTACCTCCTTTTGTGCTTGTACAACACACACAGTTGTTACACCCTTGCAGCAGAGAACAAATGAGCGAATGAAAGGCCATCCCCATGTTGAGGGAACAGTGAAAGGCCTTTGCTCATGGACACTTTCAACATTTGTCAAAAATTATGTTCTCTTAAAAAGCATGCAGCAGAGATTCATATCAAAACTCATTTCATTGTTAAAATCACTTTCACGTCTCTAATCCCAGCGAAAATTTGAGGAACTTCAAGGAAAAACTATTGAGTGTGGGGATGGAACAGTGAGGAGACAGTGGGAAATTGAGAAAAAAGAAGTTGGGTTTTGCTGATGAAAGGCCCTCTTGCTGTTACTCATTCCCACAGAAAGTGTTGAAAGATTGTGACAAGGAAATGCCACCCTAGGTCTAAAGGGAGACATCTATTTTTGACTGCATGGGACTAATTTGATACAAGCTAAATTTCAATTCTTCATGTGAAACATAAATCACCTCTGTTCTGGTCTTTAAATAATGCGTATAAGGATACCTATAGTACCCTTAGTTAAATTAATTGCTCTGCATGGTATTTAATCTATTTGCATGTCTTTTTTGTATCTGTATTTTGTAGATGCTATCAGCATAAATCCTAAGGATACCCGTTGGGTTGGTGCCTGGTGGCTTGGATTGCTCATCTGTGGAGTGGTCAACTTCATTGCTTCATTGCCTTTCTGGTTTTTGCCTTACTCCTTACCAAAAGAAGGAGATAATGAAAAACTGAAGATTAGTCATTTGTCTGTTCAAGGAAATCACTGTAAAATAGACTCCCAGGTTCAGCCACAGTTAAAGTTCTCAGAGGCCATAAAAGGTGAAATGCTATTGCCCAAATGCTTGCGTGTTAATTCTCTCTCACGGGTTCACTCTGAACTGAGCATGGATTTGCACAACCCTCACCAAAATGCCCATTTCTGCAGTGCAAATGATGGACAAAATTGCTCTAATTTGTCATAGTATAATTATATGCTAAGGGTGTGTTTAAGTCCTCTCTTTAGTCAGAGAGCTGGAAAAAGCTCATGCTGTTGCTTTGAGCACTAGAGATTCTCACTTCAATATGGTAGATGTCATATGTTGTGTTATCACATGATTATGAAGGAAGAGGGGGAAAACATCCCATCCCTCATTAATGGCCAATCCACAGCTGGCAGGTTACTGTTTCACTGAGGATGACATATGGGAGGGAAACATGGGACTAAGTACTACAAGAGCCGTTGCAGGGGTTTCACTGAATTCATGGCTCACTAATGCTGAATTACCCTCGTATAGGCAGTATCAGACCCAACTACCCATTGCTGGACTCAGTTCCCCAAGGGTTTGATTTGTGTGGGTGTGCATGTGCTATCTTTAGTGACTAGGCCACTTCCCAGAAAAGTGTTTTGAACTCTCATCTTTCAAGTAAGTGTGTTAACAGCCAGACTGCAGGCTAAATGTAGGCTTTTTTCCTTCACTTTAATTTTATGGACTTAGATACTCCAATCAAGGGTCTCAGGAAAGGTTTCAGCCTTTTGCTGGGTCAGATGTTCCCTTTCTCTGAATATCACCCTCATGCAGGGCTCTTGTGTAGTTTGTGAAGCCTCCTGCTTTAGGCACCAAAATTTTCACTTGGTACATTATAGAGTCTTAATGGCCCCCCAGGGGCCCTCTCCTGTCCAGGCTTTGAGGATCAGTGTTGCAAGCTTCAATGCCTTTGATGAATAGTCCTGTGTTGCACATATGAAAATAATGAAAGGATTTCTGATTCCAAATCCAGCATCCACTGTGACATTCAGCCTTCCTGCTTCTGTAAGTCATGTGTTGGCAATGAGGAAAACTCTCACTTGGGCAAGAATATATTTCAACAGGCAAAGAATTGTAGCTTGCAATAGAGCCAGTAGTTAAAGTTAGTTTTATTATCTAAAGGATGTCAAAACAACTCTTCTCTATGTTTAGCAGGGTGTACAGCATATACCTCTCCATTGCAGATTTCCTCCCAGCTCTGAAGAAGCTGTTTGGAAATCCAGTTTTCCTGGTGTACATGTTCCTCACTATTCTGCAGTACAATTCTCTTGTTGGGCTGATAACCTACGAGACAAAGTTTATAGAGCAGCAATTTAATGTATCAGTGGCAAGAGCCATCTTTCTAATTGGTAGGTACCCATCCTTCTTTTAAATTCCAATGTCAAAAAGAAAGCTTTCTTTTGTTATTTTGCCTTCCTTTTTAGGACGAGCTTCTGTGAACTTTTTTGGTTTAAAAAAAAAACAAACAAAAAGGATGTAGTGGTTTATTAATTTTCTTACTGTATTTTGAAAATGGATGTTAATTTTGGTGTTAGTTTTCCTTGTGTTCCTAATTTAGTAAGCAAGAGGATTATTAGAACTGGGTGGATTTTGTTTCGCTGAAGTTTTTTTCAAAGAGTGAGATTTGGGTTATGAATGTGTCTGGTTTTGTGAACAAAAATCACACACAAACTTCAACTAAGGAAACTAAAAGAAAAAACTAACTAAAAGAAAAAAACATTTAATTTAGAAAATGTCTAAAGAAATGTGTGATTCTCCTTTCCAGAATAACACCTCAGTATAAATGTTCTTCAGGTTTGATTGCAAATACAAATTTTATAAGCAATAAGAAAACAAAATGTAAAATTTAGAGTAATTTTATTCAGCTCAAAGCTCTTTTTCTATTTGCCAGTTCCCTCAAAAATAAGTTCTTTGTAGTGTTCTACAAAAAAAAAGAATGCTGAAATTATATTAATCTTACAGTGATTAATATGGTCTCATAACCTGGCAAGAAAACCAGGGTATTTGAAGACATTGCAGAACTGATACTCCATGCCTTTAATCTGAAGGCAGGTACAATGGGCTGTGGGCCCGTTGCTGTGGGCCAGGTACAAGTGTGGGAAGAACTTTCTTTTTCCTATCTGTTTTTGGATGCAGGGAAAGTTTTACAAAAACAACATGGCCAAAAAACCCCCACACAAACAAAACACCACGCAGAAAAAGGCAAACACTTCACAATAAAACCTTGTAAAAGCTCTCTATTTAGCATGTAAGTATTAGGGCTGGAGTTTGTGAAATGCTGAACAGATTAAATCTAAATGCAAGTCTTTCCATGATTCACTCTCAGAGCCAGATGGAGTCCAATGCAAAACCAGACGCTGCTTCCTTTCATATTGCGTTTTGGAGATTTTTTTTTTTTTTCCCCGGTAACTTTCAGAAAGTTTAATGTTTTACTTTACATGAAGAAGTACCCATGAGCTGAGAGATTTATCTCATATACTCCAGCTTCTAACAGGCATCTGTTTAGGTTTTATTACATCAGTACGCATACAAACAACAGGTCAGGTTGGATGGGGCTTTGAGCAACCTGGTCTAGTGGGGGGTGTCCCTGCCTATGACAGAGTTTTGGAACTGGATGATCTTGAAGGCCCCTTCCAACCCAAACCATTCCATGATTCTATGATTCTATGATAATAAAAAGGTAGAGAATATTGAGGAACTATGATTTTTAATGTCATAACATGAGTTCAAAGAAAATGAGGAAGTAAGCAAAATTACCTAAAGGTAATAAAAATTCTTAGAACCTCAAAGGAGCAGTCTGAAAAAAGGTCAGTATCTGGTATTTTGGAAAGTACTAGAACCAGATATTTGTTCTAGAAAGGGTCAATGCAAGTGACAGCAGTTAACATTTTTGTTACCTTCTATTTGCAGGTGTGATACTTTTACCCATCACAATCATGGGGATGTTCTTAGGAGGCTTTCTCATCAAGAAATTTAAACTTCACATAACTGAAATGGCAAAGTTCGCATGCATCACCTTTATCGTAGCGTATTTGTTAAATCTCTTGTACTTTATGTGCAGCTGTGAGGTGCTCCAGGTGGCTGGTTTGACAGCGCCCTACTCTCGGTTTGTATCCCCTGGGGTTTGTGTTGATTGTGTCATTTGCCACGGTTGCTTCCTGCTCTGTGCAGAACATGGTGCATGCACCTGCATTACTCTACCTGCAATCTAATCTGGATTTGTTACCTCATCTGGACTACAAACTTCCACTCTAGGAAACATTTTGATTTTAATTTGGATGAGTTGGCTTTGTGAGCTTCTCTATTTGCTGTAGCATATTGCTATACCTTTTACATAAAAAATCTATATGTGTCTGTTTAAAGACAACAATTTTTGGTTGAAACGTATATTAGGTCATCTGCTAGTGTCAGTCAGTGCTGTTTCAGCTACAGTGGAGCTACTGTGATTATATAATTTTACTGCTCCCTTGGTGGTGATACACACAAGAAAACCCTAGATTTTGAGATAGACTTATAAGGTTGATATGATGCATGGTTTTGGGGATGGGCAGAATATCCCAATTTTGTTTTTCAAATTTTGTTAAACTGGACATTTCTTTTCCTAAATTGCTTATTGCTGAATATTGAGAATATACCTCTATATTCTGGCAAATCACTACTCAATACAAAAATTACCACAAGCAACTGAAATCTTTATATTCTATTTCAAAGCTTTAATTTAAAGTGGTTCTGCTACCATGTAGGGAATGGAAAGTAAAAAGAGTGTTGGAAGTGGCTTCCTCATAGTCCCCCAGTAGTTTTGCCTCTGGAAGGGACAATCTTCTAGATTGGTAGTTATCAACCTGCATGGAGAGTTACCAGCCTGCCTTGGTTTCTGGAGCTGCCGACCTGCTTGGGTCCATTTTCTCAGCTGTGAGGTAGAAAGTGCTCATGTCAGAATGTGCGCTGCCCAAACTAGGACCATAGTCATACTTTCTTGAGAACATTTTGCTGACCCCAGCAGAATGGCACAATTGCCTACTGTTTAAATTTAGCTCAGTCTGGTCCAACAAATTTCAAGGGATCTTAAAGGATTAAACTGAATCCAGCAGGGCTTGCTAGATTTTCAATGCAGACAGAAACTCAGTCCTGTGTTTTTTGAAACTGAGCCTATATTCAGGGAAATATCTAAGTTGTCTTGGCAAACCTGACACCCAGTTCAGCTTCCAGGTTAGATACATAAATGATGTCAGAGGTTTGTGCAGTGGAGATAACTTTGGTTGAGTGCAACATCTGATACTGTAGAGTGAATTAAAAATAAGCAGAAACATCAAGACAGCAAATACTGAAAGAACAATTACAGTTTCACCAGGAGAACTGAGACTGGAGAATTTAGCATGTGCTAGGATTGTTCTGGTTAAGGAAGTCAGATACTGTTTTACCCATTTAACAATTTGTAGTTTGAAGACGCGCAACAGCCTAAAGAAGGCTAAACCCACCAGTTATTTTCCTTCTAAAAGACATAGGAGAAATGTAGCCCCCTTGAGATGTGTTTTGGATTGAGCAGAAGGGAGGAAGAAAAGGCAAATTTTGAACACTTTTTCCTTTGCATTGTGAGTGACTTCAAAACAGGGGTGATTGGTAGATGGTGGATTCCTACCACTTTCTGAAAATTAAGCCCTGCTACCACACCCTCAGAGTCACTGGCCACTTCTTAATTTCTCAATGCTAGTTGTCATCTGCTTAGTTTAGCTCACTGGGGCCTGAGTTTGATGTTTCTTAAAGAAATGTTGGTAAAGGTGGAAGCTATGAAAGTGCATGATAATATACGACGAGAAATGAGATCTGATAAGCAATGGGGCTCAAGCCTGTCTCAGGTGCAGGGCTGCTGCTGAATACTGTCAGACCTGAGGCAGAAGAAGCACTTCCCACTCAGTCTTGTGCAACTTTGATTGCCACTAACCGGCTCTGATCCAGTGAAAAAAATATCGAGGATATCTTGCTGCTGTAGTTGTATGTAGTTTTATATCACCACTATTGGCACCCAGATATGGTATGTTATCTACTGCTAAGGAAAAGCATGGCCACGCTGCAGGTAATAAGAGATTTTAGGTATTATTTTCTTTTTCTTGGGTTGAGCTTTCAAATGAAAAAATAATGCCAAATATTCCCTCCCAGCCAAGAATACCTAGTTTGTGAGTTCCTTGCCTTTTCATCAGCAATCCATAAAAATGTTAATGCTTGATGAAAAATATCAAGAGAGCTTTGGTTTAGCTGAAATTATCTTAGTCTCCATATGACAACCTCACAGTCTATTGGATGGTAGCAGATATCTGTCCATGTTGATTGCTTCACTTTCTCCGTGTTTTTCCTGCCTGGTCCCTGATACGTTGTTTGACTATGCAATTCAACTAAATAATTATTTTACTTCTTTCTGTTTTCCTCCAGATTAAAACATCTTTCCTCCCCTAAACACAACTTCATGGCCAGTTGCAACGCTGACTGCGGCTGCAAGCTGGATCAGTGGGACCCCGTATGTGGGGATAATGGGATCACTTACATGACAGCCTGCTTTGCGGGGTGTAAATCATCAACTGGGACGGGAAAGAATATGGTAAGTATCTAGGTGAATAGATGATTACAGATATAGCTCGATTTCTCCATCTGTTTTTTTTTTTTGGCTTTGTGATGAAGAAATCCAGTAGAAACAAATGTCTATTCTCTATGGTTTAACCTTGTATTAGAAACTGAGTGAGTGGAAGGTTTCAGGGAGGGTTTGTAAAACAGTTGGGGTGAGGTAAGCAAGCTATTCAGGAAAGACATGAAAACCTCAGACTCTTGACTTACATTTCGTGAATGTTTTTATTTAGATTTTTTTGTAATTTATTTTCTTCTCAGCAAAACCCACCTGGAGTACTGCATCCAGCTCTGGGGTCCCCAGTACAAGAAGGACATCAAATTGTTGGAGCGAGTCTAGAGGAGGGCCACAAAGAGGATCAGAGGGCTGGAGCACCTCTCCTATNTGACCACAAATTTGGCTTTAAGTTTCTCAGTAGGTCTCTTACTGCATAGGTACAACACAGCTAAGAGGGGTTTGCTTTGGGTGACCTTTATTAGTCTGGTTGTTATACTAGCAAAGTTCCATAGTGTTGACCTCACGTGCAGCCGATGTGTATAAAATTGTGACTGCTGGTTTCACAAACTCTTACAGATCATACTGGAATTGCCTGCTCTCTTGAGCTGCCATAGCTCAGGAAAGCAAGTTATAACTCTAAATTGTGAAGCCAAGAGATCCCATAAATATACATCTGACCATTTTGTTCAGTGTATCAGCAGCAAAGCCATTTCCAGGACTTCAGACAATCCTATTTGGGCAAGATGATTAAAACCAGTAGGTTTGCAGAGTGTATGCAAATGCTGATGTCTTCTGGCAGAAGCAGAACTGTCGTCATGCAATAATACTGAAAAAGACAGGCAACATTTTCAGGCTTATGTCCATATATCCTAGCAATATTGTCTTGCTTTGCTTCAGGGGAACGGGCTTTCAAACCCATGTTTCTTGTTCACTTCAAAGGCTGTGAATCTCTCAATCCAGCACCAAATGCTGTTTTAGATACATAATGATAGATAAGCATGATTGCGTTGTTGGGTCCACATCTATATTTTTATTGTTACTCATCTATTTCATAGGATTCCTGAATAGAATGGCTGGATAACAGGTCAGAATTTTATAGCTTTGACCCCTTTTAAGCACACACAGAGCACCGTCTGTCCTAGCAATGGCATGGCTGAAACTAGAGTCCCAGTTCCTTTGTGCCTCTGGAGTAGCTCAGAGTGGCTGGAGCATACCAATGAACTTGGTCATCAGTCTGCAACGATGAATAGGGAGGTTCTTTCAGTGTAAACAACAGCCTGCCTGTTATGGGGAATGAAAAATCTAGCTACTAAAATAGTTTCATGCCACTGAATTCTGATTAAATAAATTCCTCTTCTTATCTTCTCCTTTCAGGTGTTTCACAATTGCAGCTGTGTGGAAGGACAAGTGCATGGACTTGGCAATTCCTCTGCAGTTCTAGGACAATGCCAAAGAGAAAGCTGTACCAAAGCATTTCCCTATTTTTTAGCTTTACAGACTGCGTGTGCATTTATTTTAGCCTTAGGAGGCACTCCAACATACATGATTATGTTTAGGTGAAATACTTTAACTTACCTTGACCATAAAGCTTGGGGAAAGAGAATATGGTATCTACTATTTCATTCCTATTATGAGGAATGGCATGCTGATGAAATTGGGCCCCTGAGTCTTTGCCTTTACTCTGAAATCCAGCTCTGTTCAGAGGCACAGCAAAATGCCTGTCTACCAATTTAATTCCAACTGAGTGGATACCTTGGTGATGAAATGGGTGGGCCTTATGCTGATCCTGAATATTAGTTTTCACTTCCAATGACAGGGATTTTTTTAATAGAGCAATGCACTTGAAATAAGATGCAGTCGATGCTAAGCCATATCCATGGTGTTTATGCTGTTCACATTACTGAGGAGAAAAACATTCACCTTTGCTAAGTCTTGTTGCCTCAGAATGTTTTCTGTGTTGTGAGAAGTCTGATATTGCCATCTTTTGTCCAGCTGGTATAAACAGAACTATGTAAGCAGCAATAACTTTTTAATTTTTATTATTTCAGTTGTAAAGCAACACTGCTGTTTTTTACTTGGAAGAAAAGACAATGTTCTGTGCCTTTCGCATGGAAGTTTCTTTCCCCTCATGCTGACGGGTGAATTGCAATCCTTGGTAGTTAGTGTGCATGATGAGAGAACTCTCTTTGCTAAGCTGCTGATTCTTCTGCAGCGTTCCTAAGTGTAGCCATTCTTACCGCATGCCTGGATTATGGACAAGGCTAACTTTGCTGGGCAAAGTTTTCAGAAAACTGATGTGTATAATGAGAAACCTTTCATGTTAATGCTGAAAAGACGATACACTGTTGTATAAACTGCAGTCCAGGAAACAGGCTGGCCATAGCACGTCTCCCTCCTGCCCCTGTGCCAGCTCAGTACTCCCCTCTGCTTTTTGTGAATGCTTCTGGTTCATCTGATGGACACAGGCTGTTTCTCCACTGGTAGGAATGAGGTCCTTTTGTAGCCATGTAACTCACATTTGCTGTCTTTCTCTAAAATGCTAGAGGCAGAAATGGGTTTTACCTGCATGTAGCTAGCAAGGCCTGCACACCCTTGTTCCCTCTGTCCACCGCTGTACAGCACAGCCCCTTCTAAAGCAAGGCAGCTTCTTGGAGCTTAACGTATGGACATGAAGTGCCGACTTTTAGTCGGTTAACTTTAATTTTCCCATGCATCCTCTCCCAAAAGTCTTTATAATCTGTTCTCCTTAGGTTCAAGATCAGTTTCTGTAGGTTCTCCTGTTTATTTCAATGAGACTTCATCCACTGAAGTCAACGGCAGGAGGCTCTACATCTGAACTTTGCCTTTGGTGAATGTTTTCAGTTAGGGCTTGAGTGAGGTATGCTAGGTAAGCCACAACACTCTTACAATGGGACATGTGCAGCTGTTCACAGGATGGCTATAGCTACATTATTCTATTGTTCTCCAAAACAACGTACTATTTTTGTTTCCTTTTAGATCTGTTTCACCAGACCTGAAATCCTTTGCTGTTGGGATTGAAACTTTAGGTGGTAGAGTACTAGGTAAAACTTCATTTCTTTGTGGGATTCAAGTAGGTAGTCAAAGAGACAGACCAAAGCTAGCCAGTGCAATGTCCTTGCTCTAGATAACAACAAAAGAAATTTTCCAAAATTTTTCTTTGTAAGCAAGATATGCATTTAAAAATTTTTGTAGGAGCTTACTATATGCTTCCTGATATGTAATTACATATCATGATTTTCTCTTTAGATTTTTTTTCTATGCATCAAAGGAATTAGGCAAAGGAAGGAAACTTGGGGTGTTTTTTTTATTTGTGGGCACAACTACCTGAGCTTGATCAGTTTGGATATCCTTCTCACCTGTGCTCCCTTTGCTGACCATTTTTCGCTTAGAGCTACCATGTACTCTGCCTATTATTGTCTTTCTTGTGTTTATCTGCAATAAATAATTATTCCAGTCTTCAGATATGTAGTCTGCCTTGCCTCTAACAAGCCTTGCCTTATCTTGACTTTCTTGCTGATTTTTGAGATCTTCCCCACACAGACAAGCCCAAGTAGTCGTTTGGATCTCCTAATCTCCATATTTTAGCTGAATGCTGCAGAGAATCAATCTTGTGCTTTTATGAAATAGTTTTCTTCACAAAACTGCACATTATCCCTGAAACAGCTTACTGATTATATTAAAGTGTTATGACTGTCTAAAAGGAATTCTTCCAGTACTACATAAGTAATACACTTATTACGTGGTTGGTTTTAGGCGAGTGCTTAATTTCAGCCCTTTGCACTCAGCTAACCATTTTTAATGGCAAACTGTTGTGTAATACCTGAATAGATACATTAGTATACATAAATATTAATATGGCATGGCACATAATTCCACACTAGGGACTGAAAAAGAAATCTTGGTTATATTATTTCTTTAAACAAGAGAAGGTTCCAATAAAAATGCCATTAAAGTAGAATTACTAACATTTCCCTCGCTGAATATAGTAATGCTATAATCTTCCATCCTTTCAAATCCCTTTAGGTACTTGCTTAAATATTTTCACAAATCTTGGTATCTCAAAAGCTGTAGCTGGACGTTTAGTCCCATTTTATGTAGCCACAGTTCAGAAACCCCGAGATTCATTTCCTCATTTCTTTACCATGACATCAAATGCTGAGACCTTCATGTCTGAGATCATGTAATAAGAATTTTCTTTGCAGGAGGACTCCCAGCCCCTATTTATTTCGGTGCCTTGATAGATGAGACCTGCTTGAAATGGGGGACAAAAAACTGTGGAGGATCTGGATCTTGCCGGGTATATGATACAAAAGCATTCAGGTAAGCTGAAATCTTTGGTAAATTGTTGGGAACTTGGCTTATGAGGCAGCTTCGGGCCCCAAGGATCAAGGTATACTTTGCCTATGACAATTGTCAATAAACTGATTAGGATACTAAAACCACCAAAACTCCTCATTTTGACTAGGCCTTAATAGATCAAATAAGCCAAATGATTTTGATTCAGTCTGACATGTGACATTGCAGTACAGTCTTACATCACCAATATTAGTTCCTTCATTGAGCCTTAGTGCACTGAAAAACTGTGATGCTTTGGCTTTGTGGAAGACTGAACAACCACAGAGTAAGTGTGCTACTGAAGACACTCTTCCTCATCCTTCATTCCTCCGCTTCCTAAAGTATAAGAGAGGTCACAAAATCCACTTGGAGAGGGGACCCAAATGACTGCTGTGCATGGAGACCTGTGGCCAGGAACACCGAGTGCTGCCAGCGAGGGGCTGGGGGAAGGCTGGGACACAGTCCAAGCCCTGGCTTGCAGCTCCTCCTGTCCCAGCCCTAAAATATTGTCTGCTGAATGAGGAGGCTTTTCTGCTAGGAGTATAGGACCTGATTAGAACCTGCCTGGGGTTAAAACCCATGAGATTGATTGCTTTCTGTTTGTTATTTCTCAAAATGTGGAGCAATATCTGGCTGAGAATAGATAGTTTTGCCAAAGTGTATTTGGTATCTGGTTTGGTTCTGCTCAGAAGTGGCAAGCTTTATTAAGGTAAACATATTTTGTCCCCCTTTTTTTTCTAGAAATGTCTATCTTGGCCTCATTGCAGGACTACGGGCAGGATGCTGTGTCTTATATATAGTGCTCTCTGTTTTAATAATGAAGCGTTTCAAACCAGACGGCAAAGAGATGACAAATATTAAAAATACAGAAATATCAACCAGCAAAGAACCAGCTACTGCCAACAAAAAAGAAATTCTTCCTGGTGCAAGAAACTCAGAGGAAAATGAGGAAACTTATATGTAAAAAAAAAAAAAAAAAAGAAACAAGGCCTTTTCCTAACTCTGCCTATGCTTTGGTTTTTCTAAGCACAGCAGAGATCTAATTATTGACTTCAACAGCTAGTTTACATTTTGGGGGTTCAATAAAAATATCTGAAATGTTGACTTCTAAATTGCTTTACCTTATCCTCTGTCTCTCCTCATCTGAAAGAATAGGGGGAAAAGGTTTTCAAAATTTGGGGGAAACTCTCCCATCCTCTTGGTCTCAGTCCCCTTCTAGACTGACAGTAAGACTAGCCAAAATTTTTCAAGTGTCATATATTTGATTATGATTGAAATATTAAAAATTAAAAAGGAGGAATCCGCAATAAGCTTCTTTTCCATTTCTCACCAACCTTATTTCAAGTCCTCTTCCTCTGTATTTAGTCCTACAGCTCTAAATGGCTAATTGAGCTACACTTGCCCAGTTGCTCTGATGGCCTCTGCTGTGTGGTTCATGATCAGAGTTCCTTGTCCCATGACAAGACTGGGTGCCCTGGCCCATGCTCAAGTGAGAGCCTCAGGGCTGTCATTGAACATTTTCTGAACACAGCAACTCTAGGGTTCGGCTTGAACACAATAAACAATCAAAATAGATTTTAAACAAAAGAAAGTGGTGTATTAATTTTGCAGCACATCTCAGTACTGGGTTTGAGTAAAATTACTCCGAACTGATGTAATAAAGTGATAGGTTAAAGTGTCTTTGATTTTTTTTTTTTTT
>VXBL01002632.1:104568-144557 GCA_013400195.1 Aramus guarauna
TTTTTTTTTTTTTTTTTTTTTTTTTTTTTTAGTGCATGTGTGGGCATTTTTATCCTACTGACCACTGCATTTATACCATGTGTATAGATTTCTTTCCTTGTTTAAGGAACCTGCAGTAAGCCTTGAAATATGGTACTGAAAACTTGCAAATTTACAGTTTTCTACAGACAGTCTAGTCCAGAGAGAAACTTAAATAAAAGATGCTTCCAACAGTCATTACTGGGAAAAAAAGTCTCTAAAAATTCTTGAAGTGTGGTATTGCACTGGAAGCCTTCATGATATACCTTCGCAATGGGAGCAAACATGCCTAGTAAGATCACTGTAGGTTTTGTCTCCATCATTACAGCCGTTTTGCTTTCTTTTCTGAAGGGTATCTCTGCTCCCTGTGGTCCTGGACACAAGCCATCTGCCCTGTGTATGTGTAAGAACAGGAATGGAAAAAGGGTTGATGTGGTACTCAGTGAAAGAAAGTTCTTCATACTCTGGCCTTGAGGGTGGAGTTGTTTGTTGGTTACTGCTTAAAGACAATGACTAACACCTTTAGATGTCGTCTTTTACAACAAGCTTCTCTAGTACAGATGATATCAATATTGCATCTAGGTCTGGAAATAATTAAAGGAAAATCCAAGTTCCAGAAACCCCAGGAATTTTACACAGAGAAAATCATGGTGTCTTTCTCCTTCTGCAAATGGCATTTTAACCTTGAATAAATATATCGGCAGTTCTCGAAACACTCCTGATCTGCGCTAGACATATAGACTCAGGTGACTCATACTAACATCATTTCCCTTTTACTTATGTTGTTTGTGTATTTATTTCTGTACATTGTTTTTTATATTACAGGTTTTTTTGATGAGAGCATCTCTTGCACCTATTGCTTGATTTTCCCGGGAGGTAATGTTTTATCAAAGGTGTGTTGATAATTGATGTCAGACTAGAAATGAGATTCTAGTCAGATCTGATGATTCATGTCCAGATATTTACCCCAGATGCAACTTGGTTAAGCGATCTTTTTCAAACAAATAAGACTTAACATCATTCTTCATAACAGTACCAAATCAATAATAGCGTAAGCACTGCCGCAGGTGGTATTAAATGAGTCTCTGGCTCAGTATACTCTCAACTCCAACACTATATCATTTGCCTGCATTTACAACATGCCCTGTTTCTTGTGTGCAAGTCTAAGCACTCTCCTGTGAACAACAGGTAGAAGTTTCTTCCAGGGAATAATTTGTTCTTCAACATGTAACTAACACAGAATATACAAAAAATAGGCGGTCAAATATATATGAGGGGCATTTTCCAAAAGTTTTTCGTCCCTTTGCCTCTCACAACAGAGAAGTAATAAAGACATTCTCCCTTTTAATTCCTCCTGCTCCAAAGGCAAGGTTTCACCAAAGAGAGAGGCCCCTGGGACTCTGGTTTGGTTAGAAAGCCACGTTACTGATTCTAGGATCAAAACTGGTGTCTTTGTCCTGTGTGATAGTTGTGTCCGCATGCTCAGAGCTAGCTTTGGTGCCTCTGAGCTCCGTCACTGGGAAGATTCTCCAGAAAGGAAGAGAAACCTCTTCTATTCTAAGGTGGTAAGAGAAATTATTAACCAGGAAAGCAATTCTGGAGGCAAATTTGCAACTACACCAAGTCAGTCAAGCTTTTGAATAAAGATGATGAATTGTTACAGACAGCTTGGTGGACCTTAAATCATGGTAATTCCACTGAAACCAATGAAGACACGGCCAAACCAGTGAATTTTTATCGGACTGTGGGAGGTTTAAGGGCATGAGCCTTGTGTTTACCCAACTCTTGTTTGAGGCTATCAAAAAGCCCTTTAATGGCATTATCAGAGCCTTATCCCAGAAGACAGTGTAGTTATTTGGCATTTCTTTACTTTTCGATATATAATCAAGCAGACATAATGACCTATGACTATCTGTTTTTATGATATTTTCTAGTTGTTTATCAAAGAAAAAAACCCACAGCAGCCCTAAACGCAGTTTTCTGTACACATTAGGATCATGTACCCTATAAAGACCAAGCCTTCCTGTGGGTTTTGTGTCCCTATAAACAACAGGTCCTGTCTATGCTGGCACAAAAATAAAGTGGGAGTAGACTACTAGCTGTTGCAGAATAAACAGAAAATACTTCTGGCTGTCAAATTAAATGTAAAACACTTCAAATATTTTAACAATACAGTGGAAAGGTAACATTAGATTTAGTCTAGATTTAGTCTACTGATTTTTCATTGTGGAATATAATGTCACTTTGCCTACCTCTAGTTTGGAATATGGTCAAAGTTCTTTCTAGCTGAAACTGTTAGTGTAGGTATGAATCACATGCTATTTTCTCCAGTGTTACTTATATATCTTGCATTCTAATTAATTCATATTTTTATTCTAAGCTACTAAACATAACTTAATCACAGTTCAAGTCAGCCAAGAGGAAAACCAGAAAAACGTCCTGCAGCTGCACCTGAATTTTGAGGCCGAGCAGGTTCCCTCATGAGACCCCTCTGTACTAATATTGAAGTGGTCTGTAAGGGCAGAGACCTCTTTTTAGAGAAGGTAAATGGTTTGTTTCTGTATGGCTATGGATGTGGAGAGTGGAGTGATCATGGGAAATGCACAAGCATGCTGTGTATGTCCTAAGGTGTTTGTCCATGTCTTTGGCCATATCTACGTTATGGACAGGGTGGACTCTTGAGGTGCCTAATGCACCAGCAGTGCTCTGCAGGAGATGGCAGCCGTTAGCTTAGGTCTGAAACCCCTGTATTGCAGTCTCAGGTTAAGATAGTGGGGACACAGTTTCTCCCTCGTTCAGCCAGGACTCTTTTAAGCATCAAAAAACCCCTGGTCATGGTATCCATCCACCACTAGTTGGTGCAACTTACCTTGTCGTGGTGTGGTGGCTTGCGTGCCTTGTCGGGCCAGACTAAAATGTTGCACCCTGGCCCTCCAGGTTGGGGGTTTTGTTTTGGGCTAACAACCCAATCATGTAAAAAACAAAATCTGTTACAGAAATTGCAACAACACTGTCCCACCGGGTTCGGTGGGATAGTGTTGTTGCAGCCCTATGCTCCTCCAGGAGTAACAAGGACCAAACAACAAAACAACAACATGGTATCCATAGCACAACCAAGCACAGCACAGTGGTTATCATGTGGGTTTGGACAGGCTGTGTGTTGCATGTTTGGTAAATTTGGTCTCCTCTGAGACCAGCTGTGGTGTCACTGCACTTATGGTCCCACTTTAGTTCCTGGGACTTGTCCCTCCACCATGGGATGAGCTGCTTGAGGCAGGGGTTGACTTCCACTGGTGTAGGTGGAACAAAGGGACCACCCAGAAAGACTGGAAAGACCAAGAGGTTGAAGCTGATGGTTAAGCAAGAGCTTCCTACGCAGCCACCCACCCATGCCCTGCGCTGGCAGAGCTCCTGCCTCGCCCACCTGTTGGACACAGACTGTTTTTGGGTGTCTCTGGCACATAGCCTCGTAGTTGTGGTGTGGGGCTGGAAGCAGAAAGCTTGGGATTGTTTTCCAATGGGATTGAAGCTCTGTTTTTTTCCTTAAGTCTTCCAAAGGTGCTGTAAAGTGATTATCACGTTTAGTGAAAAAGAAGTAGTAAGTCCTGAGTGATCAAGACTACCGGGAAGCAACAGGCCAGCATATTTTGGTAGATCAGTGGATTAAATTTGCAACAGAAGCTATACAGAAATTGTTATAAGGGAAATACAGGTGGAGATAAAGTATTCTTATGGAATCCTCAAGATTTGGTCAGAATAAGACTTATGTGATGCAGGGAAAAAAAATCTGAGAAGTATTTCTAGAAATATTATAACAGATCTGCATCTTAAACTAGAGATATTCTGAGTCAGTGATGATCATACCTAAATAATTCATCTCCTCATCTCAGTTACACCATAAGGCATTTATATAAAAATACAGCATTTTCTTCTCCTCTAAAATCACCAGGTAAGAAATCATTAGAATAGTTTCGTGTTTCTCAGTAGGACATACTACTGTATAAATAAACGAGTGCTCTTCCTGTTATCTACAAATATAGTAAATTATTTAATTTCCTTTGAATGTATATTTATTTTATTATCATCTCATCGATGCAACACTGATGCTCATATCTCTAAAACTAGGTCTCAGACTTGGATTTCTCATACGTCTATCTACTGAGTTCTGCCACTCACATAGCTCAGATGGCATTTTCACAGGAGAAGTACTAATGCAGTTTCAGATGAGACCAGAAGGCATCCTCCAAGAATGCCCTGCTTTTAGGGGGCTCAATATACCTTCAGTCATGGCTGTTGAGCTTGCCTACAGAGGATCCATGCACAGCCCTGTGGGAGAGAGCTGTCGCTTGTCCCCTGCAACTGCTGCTGGCCCTACTAATTGCGTCCCTGGGGATGTGTCTCCTTGATAACAAAAGTGGGTTGCTAGTCTGGCTCACTTACACAGGGACGTTGGAGCCTGATGTCCTGCTCTGAGGTGGCCCTACATGGGGTGCTGATTCATAATGAATGGTGGGAGAGCACGGCTTTGCCTGAACTTGATTGTCCTCTTCCCTGCATCCCATGGGCTACTCCTGCCAGCACAGGAGTCACCATGCCACAGCTGTGAGTCACGGCTTGAGTTGGTTGTATCTGCATGGTCTTTCTGAGCATAGCTTCAGGGTGAGCCGGCTCCATCTCTGCTGGAGTGACCTTCCCCAGAAAGCCAGACGCTCTTGGTGTCTCCTTAGATGAGAGCAAAGGCCAATATATGTTAGCAATATATACAATCATAGAGTTTGTGGTGAGTCCTGACATCCTGACAAGACCAAGGAAACCTGAAATATTACTCCAGTACTAATAAGAGGTTATAGTAATAACAATGATGATGTGACCTGAAATATCTAACAGGACCTGCTGTGTTTTGTGTATTGATTACTTCAATCTTTTTTAAAGCTGCAGGCGCATGGGTGAGAAAATCACCTCCTCAACATAACAGATAGATAGATTTCTATATAGAATTTTTTTGCTTCATAGCCAGCAGAAGGTATGAATCATACAAGATTATCATGGCCAATTATGATATTATATCAATTGGAGAATGGCTTATTGGGATACCTGGTTTGGAAAGAGGAATACGTCAGCCCATGAATAAAATTGTAAGCACAGAGAAGAATTGATTAAATATGGCTTTAGGAGACTGTAAAGAAGTGTCGTATGAATGCTTAAAATATTGATCTGTGTATTCAAAAGATGATAATGAGTTTAGAGGAAGAGTTCCATTTTTGGGTGTCCTTATTTATGTAATTTAGGTAATTTTGAGTTTAAAAGCATTAATACTCAACATTCTTGAAAACTCTAGTACTGGGCATGCTGAATAATACATTTCTTAAAAAAAATAATCAGGACATCTCAAAAACATTCGAATTTATAATTTTTTAGGAATATTTTAAGTGTCATTTCAGAGCCAGCACATAAACAGGTTCAACCCCTCTGAAGATAATGGATGTCTGCCAATCCCTAACTGGCTTTAGCCTGCGAATGCATGACCTTATTTTGATCAGTAAAATGTCTAGGTCATAAAGTTAAAAAACAGTAAGATACAAAAAAGGAGTAGATTTACACTGCAGTCAAGGGTATGATCACAGCTGAGTGAATTTAACCTACTGAATCTGGCTGCCACTTCCTCACTTCGTATGGTGAGGAAGACACCTTTGCATGGGCTTTACAAACCCACCACAGTTTCTGTGAAAGTGTTTGGATTGAAAGCCAAAAACCTGTGCTGAAAGCTGGGAAGCTAAGATGTGTTCATAACTACTGTCATTCGAGACTAAAAATTAAATCTAAACTTCTAGTGACAGAGTTGTTATCTCCAGGCAAAAATTACTGTTGAGAACTTCAGATAAAATGTCTGCGAAACACTTATAAGCTACAATATATTTTCCAGACTTGGAAAGCTCATCGAGAATGAGGAACCAACTCGATAACTATTAGCAAAAACCCATAACATTCTAGTTTTTGGGGCTATATCTTTTTGGAATAGGGAATATCTCCTGAAGCACTGCCATTCTTTTATGTTTCCTGTGATCACAGTCATTCAAATGAAATTTTCCAAAGCACTTATATGGTCCTCATTTTCATTACTGAAAGTGAGTTAAGCTTTTTTGGAGCTTACATCCATAGAGATGCCATTATAAAGTAATCTGAAAGACAAAATTTAGACTTAGTAGTTTGGCTTATAAATTTGGCTTATAAATGCTTTGGAAAATGGTATTTTATCTATGATTCCCAAGCTTGCTTTTCTTGACTAAGGAAATAAGGCTGTAACAGAGCAAGGAATTGAATGCAGACATCCCAAACCCCAAAGCACTCTGTTCAACTTCAGTGTGTCAAAAAATGTCTACCCTGAGTTCATGTGTGAGGGTAACAGATCCTCTACTGAAGTTTTGGAAGATAGAGAACACTCCTTCTCATATCAGACCATTCAAATCTTTATGTGTAATATAGTAGTTATTTCTAGCTCAGTTGTTATCCATTCTCCTATGACTACATAGCATTGATAGAGACTGATGTAAGATCTGAAGATACTGATGAAAAACTGTAGAGGAAATATAAAGATTTCCATTAGTTTCTGTAGATCGCAGAAGACACCATCTGAGAGGAAAACTGAAGAGCAGGGAAGGAACAAAAATAACTAATGCTGGTCATTGAGTGCTCACTGCAGAAGATATGTTCCAGCAAGTTGGAAAGAGATGATTGCAAATAGGAGAGTAACTCCTTAACACATTATTTTCTCCTTCAACTCAAAATTGCACAGTGTAGAGATTCACTCCTGTGTCAACACAAACAATCCTAGCCCTGCATGCAGTCCCTACCCAAAGGTCGCCTTTTCGGATCAACTGGATTATTCGTAGACTTTCTTTGCTAATGCCAAAAGTTGTACCAGACAATTTAGTCTGTTTACTGTAATCAGTCCTCTTTCCTGTATTCCCATGTCTTTTCTCTTTTCCCCCTTAATGCAACTTTCAAAATAACACTTAAGAGCTGCTGTCTTGCAAAGACTTCCTATATGTGCTCTCTGCACTGTATTATGATAACTGTTTTCACCGAATCAGCTGGTTTAGGAGATAAAATAATTTAGGGAGTACATTGATTTGATACATTTTCATTCTGAACTCGAACTTTGCCCATCCATCCATAAGTACCTGCTGCTAAGGCAGTTTTGCTCTGCAATCTTGCATTTGTTGAAATCTTTATTCCTCTAGAAGCTTTTTAGGAACAACAGGAATCTACTTGTTCAATGCATTGTCTGCTGTTGCTTTCCAATGAATGCCTATGAAAGCAAATGTTGGCATTTATTGCAAGTCAAAATTGACTGCAAGCTAACAAAGTGCATCCCTTGTTGAGTGCTGTCATCAATGTAGAGATAATGACAACTCTACACCTGCTAATATTTGGACAACCTTAAGAACTAGCTGTTGAATTTCTTATAGCCCAGGAGAATTTACCTAACAGGTCCAGAATAAGGGCAGTTATGAGACCTGGGTGGCAAAAGCATTTCTTACCCTCCATAATGCTTCTTTTCAACCAACTCAATGCATTCCTGAAGTCAATGAAAACAACAAACAACTTTAAATCCCATGTATTAAAATGAGGATTAAAAAAAGACTAGTGGGCTGAAATTAATGATGATTCAGAAATGAGTCAGCTATTGAACTCTCTTTCAAAATCTGTTTTCAAGAAGAAAAAAAAAAAAGAATAGTATGAATAATTGGAAACTAAGGAGCTTTTGCAAGTAAATACTTGCAGGTACTTAGTGTGAGTGGAAGTAAGGAATTCCAGAAAGCATGCACAAGAAGGTCCACTAAGAAAACTAACTAGTGCTATTACGGACTACTAGCAAGTATCTTTTAAAAATAATGAGTAACTGCTAAGGTTCCAGATGAATTTTCTGAAAGACTTGAGAGATCTGACTGCATATGAGACATTTACCCTTGAAGTGAGTAGAATACATCGGTGGTCCATCCCTGGTCAGGTCTGCATCCATAATCCAACAGGGCATATGCATAAAGCTTGCACAGTCCTGTAGTGTCCCTTGTGTTTTGACATTATTCCAGAATATTTCGCATTGGTACATTAAATTAATGGTATTTTTTTTAATTCCAAGAATTTTATTGGAAAAGAAATTTCGTATGTTTGAAAATAAAGTCACCATCTGACGTTTTGCTGCTACAGATAAAAATACATGACAGATGACCATTTTGCAAAGAAACTCATTTTATAAATTCTGAAATAGAAGAAAAGAGCTAGTCTTTAACACTGTTTCAGTTGAACACTAAATGAGCTCAGTTACCAGCTTGCACAGGAAAGTGAAGTTAATCACAGGGGATGGATTTGCACCAGTAGATAACCTGTCACCAAAATATAGCTGACAGATTAAGTTTTTGTCCTTGTATTGTGTCTGTGATGTATTTTATTGCATGTAGACCTTGCTTCAGAATAAAACTACGGTGACATCCATGGGGTAGTGTATACTACATAAAAGACAAATGAGCCTTTCTCATGCTTTGCATTGATTCAGATGTAAAGCTGATGGCATCACACACAGCCTTGGAAAAACACTTCTTTTATGTATTTCAACTTTGTCTTGAGATGTAGACACTCACCTAAAAGCACCTTAAGCAAAGCATGCTTATCTCCAAAGTATTTTTATATTGGTTTTGGATATCAGGTACTTTTTAATAAGTGGGAAAGATTCAATATAGTTACTTTCCTGTGCGCTAACAGAGAAGACAAAAATAATTCCCTGGTCTGCTTTAGGCACAGAAAGTGGCAAAATAGGAAGATGCTTTTCTTCTTTTTGTGCTTTTTTTTTTTCTCTCACCCATGGCGCACAGCACTGAACACAGTAAATTTATTTTGTGGTCTGTAGCATGTCAGCTTTGCTGCCGTGTTTTTTTAGGAGGGGAAGATAATTTCTTAAACTTTTCATCAAATTTTTATTTGCTCTCCCAGAGCTAATAATGCAAATGCTTTCAGCTTTTCTTTTTCTTTGCATCCATTCTACTCTGAAAAAGCACTATTTATAATTTTCCTCCCTTTTCACGCTCTTTTACAAAGCTCAGAGCTGAACGCTTGCAAGAAACTCACGTTGCTGGTAAGCTCTCAGTTCTGGAAACACAGGGAGGGGTCTGTTCCACCCGTACCGCTGCGGAGGCTGTCTCTGCAGGGGTCTCGCCTGGCCTGGCTTGGGCTCAAGCAGCAATATAAAGAGAGGTCAGGCCTTTTAAGTGTGAAAGATAAAACCTTTTTTCTCACATTGTTTGTCAAGAAACCCCACCTACGCAGGAAAAAAAAAATAAAAAGACCCACGCAAAGAAAACCGGTGCTCCCCCCAAAAAAATTGCTGCAACAACTTCCAGCTTTGTCAGTTGTAAACTCTGTCTCTCTGGGTTTAGAGGCATTGGCCTCAATGTTCAAAACCTCAGTACCTCAAGGGAGGCACCCAAATAAAAGTGGCCCACCTTTCCAGAGGGTTGAGCAAAGGGAGCTGTGGGTATATTTACAGAAGCAGGTAAAAGAGTAGATGTAGGCATTTAATTTTACTTAGCGTGTAAAAATTGTGGCTGCCTTGACAGATTCTTGCTGAAACACATTCATATATATATTTCCACTGAGTAGTTGTTCTCCTCTCAAAAACAACAATGAAAAAAATGCCTAGGCTTTCCTCCCAGAACTGTAAAGATGCTCAAAATTACCTCTCTAGCTTTCTTCAAATCTCTTCTGAACATCCTTAGCAGCAGTCATTGTTACTTCTTACTGATTTTCTGCTTGGCAATATATATCTTGCCCTACCTCAGATGCATGCATCCTGCAGCAGAGATTGCCATTTTGTGCATGTGCAGGCACATGCGTGTGCATGTATGTGCATGGGCATGCACATGCGTGTTCACATATGTGCACAGTGCTTCTTTTGCAGCAAGGGCTCTCAGGACACACCAGTAGCACAAACATTAATTGCAGAATTGCACAGTGAGATAGAGTAATTCATCCTGTTTGTTCTGCTTCAACCGTCGATCCCTAACATACAGTTGCAGCTTTTTAATGATGAAGGCCACAATTTTTTCAAGACTGGCAACAAATTAAAGTGTTGCTTTCTCTTTCTTTCTCTCTCAGGTGCTGAGCTGCTGTGACACCCAAAGGCAGCTGGGCTTTGCATCCTGACTCTGGCTGGAACCATTTTTTCCACAAGAAAGGGGAAAGAAATCCCTGGATAAGCAGGATATGACCTTCTTGTGCCAGCCTTTCCCCTCTGTGTCCAGAAAGACCAGTTTATTGATGCCTCCTTGAACTCATGAGCCTGGAGTAATAGCTTCCTAAATCTGCTGCAGGCCATAACAATTTCTTTGGACATCATTGACTCCTCATGCATAATTCTCATATTCTGTCATCTGGAATTAGCTCTTGCTTTCCATTAAAACTGGTATATTTTGCCACATAAAATATGTTTTCAAATGTTAGAGATTTTTGACTAAAAATATCTCAGCCAAACCCCTGGCTTTAAAGACACCATAGGAAATTATATATGCAACCAAGACTTGTTAACAAAAGTATCATCTGGACAAAGCAGCTGAAAGACAAGCAGAACTAGACAGTTGCAATTAGTTTCCCTGCCAAAACTCACTCCCAAATTCAATATTTAGGTAAGGTGGTTCGTTCCTTTATGTCCCACAGGTCATTCTATGGCTACATCTGGATATATCAAAATATTTGCAAATGCAATTGTAAGACAAGGCCAAGCAGAGCTATAGCAGTTTTGCTAGATGGAGGATCTCTGCCTCAATTGTTTTCATTTGGAAAAAAAAAAGTCCCATTCTTTTTCCTTCAGCTACTGCAATCATTATTAAGTGACTGTCATGAGGGACAACTTATTTCAGAACAACTCAGCATTTTGTTCAGTGTACTATTTTTTTTTTTGTCTAGCACGTCTTTTAACCATATCCCACTGAGTGTTGAGCATCTATTTTAAAGTATCAACTGGAGAATCCAATCACTGTTGTGAAGTGGTACACAAGTACACATCTTTTTATTTAAAGTAACAACAGTTGGCAAGCTCCAAGTGACGCAAATATGATGAACACAAACCAACAAATACAGAAAAGCAACTCTGACTACATGAGCTAAAGGCTTGCGCTGAGAAAGTTTTAAGTTGCATGAAAACACAGGTGAGTGTTTTGCATGATGATGAACTTCTCCCAGAACAATAAAGACTGAACATGACAAAACGTATCGAGTATTTGCAGTAGTGATAGGAGTAATGTTATTGTTTGAGTGTCCTCTGCTGGACAGCACATGGCATAGCAATAAAGCCACCAGCATATGTTGGATGGATTTTGCTTAGAAAACATCATCGCTACAAAATTCAGATTATTTCTTATGTTTCATAGTCACTTAGCTAAAAAAAATAAAAAATAATTAGTTTTTAAGAAATGCTACAACTCTGAGTTGTTTTTAAAAAAACCAATTATTTCCTTTATGGCAAGCTATTTATAGTTTTAAGCAGGCAAAAAAATTTCAGCTGAGCTAAGATAAAATGCTTCTGGGAAAAATACCACTTTTGTCAATTTTGGAATGGAAAACTGTTGCAACGATTTGTTTAGATAAAGTGAAATGTTTTGCTTCAAGGCTTTGTTTTTATTGTGAATTCGGACTGAATTTGGTGAAATCAAAACACTGCTGTTAGCTTGTCATTCCCATGGCAGTCTACCACATGAACCTGCATACAGGATCAGCGTCACATTTTGTGGACCTTTGGCACATGGCTGTTCTGCCAGGAGTCATCTTTGATCCCATTAAAAATTGCAGACTGGCTCTATTAGAAATGCCAAGGGAGGTTTTTTCTTTATCTGTTGAGAATTTGGTTCAGTTCCTGTAACATGTTCCGTCTGTTATTGGTAACTGGGTACACGTAAGGCACTTTCATACTTGCATGTTAGTTTTTCTTGTTGTTGATCGCAAGTTTGCTATTAGTTTTACTTTCTGAATGGTATTATTATTTATTATTTAGTTATTCATAACATTGTGAAGGTTGTTTCTAAGAGAAGCTGTCCTGATTCATGTGACACTGGTCTAAATGGCTTTCTAAATACATGATTCATTCTCTCCATCAGAGGAACCTGGCAAACGTTCTTTGATCTTCCAATTATCTTCTTTATTCATAGGAACATCTTCTCTTCCTCCATTCTCTACAGGCCTAGAGTTCTTATTTTGAAAGTGTTTCTTTATCAATATATAAAATAAGATTCCAATCAAGTAGGAAGGACCTCTTAACACTGCTGCTAAACCAAGGTAGACATACCTGTGGGATAGAGCATAGAAGACAGTGCTAGACATTGAAGTTTCAAAGACGCTGAAGAAAATCACTTTAATGGCTTTTAAGGATCACATATGTACCAAAAAAGCCCAGGGGAAAACATTAAAACTCATTATTTGTGAATAGTACCACAAACTGGACATTTTTGCTTGCAAAAACTTCTGTTAAAGAATTGATAATATTCTTTTTGCTTATGAAGATAGTTGCAAAGCAAAACTTCCATCATCTTGCCTTTGTTTCTGAAAATTTTTGGATCACTTTAAGGCCTTAGACTTTCTAGGGCTAGAAATACATTGAGATTGCCAGACTGGGCTATTGTACGTAAAAATAAAAAAAACCCACATCAGAAGTGGCAAGGTTTGGGTGAAACAGAGAAAAATCTCTGGAATATTCCTCCTGGAGACCAATAGTGTTTGTGTTTAACCAATACCTTTGGGTGCTCAGTATGATTTTCTTTCATTTATTTTTCTCTCAAATGCGGCCAATGGACAAAGTTAACATTCTTGCTAGTATGATCAAACTACCCTCAAATAAGGTAAATTTGGGTAACTTTCCTCTTGATGGTAAATCATACAATCCTAGATATTTTAAAATGACTCAAAGGATATTAAAAATACATAATTAATTCCAGAAATCTCTGTCACTGATATTGATTTATTTTTACACAACATAAAAAGTGACTAAAAAACCTAAGAATGTGAGATTTGGTCTTAAGATTTTTCAATTTCAGGAATTCTGAACTGACTTAAATCTGAGTTCAGAGTTAATATCTGATCACACTACAATATAACAGAACAAAGCATGTCTATCTGTGGAGAGGAAATGCATGAGGCTTTTTTTGCGCCTTGACGTGCCTTACCTGTATGCGTCGGAGTCGTACAGCCTGCAAGCCCCTCGCTGCCCACAGCTTGTGCTTCCCCATTTCAGGCACGTCTTGTCAATCAGCGCACCAAAATAAACTGGTGCTGGAATCCCAGCTGCAAGGAAACAAGCAGAAATATCATGAGATATCACAGGAAAAGACATCTTATTTTTAGAAGTCAGCTTTATATTTTCTTTATGGTAAGTTACATGCTACAGTAGTCGCAATAGGTGGATTGGACTATGGGGAGTTTTTTCTTTCCTTTATCAGAGTAACTGTAAACTGGGACACCTCTGTACGATGGGGATCATCGGTCCCCAGGAAATGTGGTCTGACGGGTTTGGCCAGGCTTGTAGTCATGCATATTGGTTTCTCAAGCCAACTCTGAGAGCCACTGCTAGCTTCCAGTGCGTGCTAAGCTCCTACAAGGGAGAGCTGGACTGGTTGTGCATTTGGAGCACTGAGCCGCTGCCTAGTTCCCTCTTCTGTGCATGGCCTAAAGTATCTATCTGGCTGATAATCCCTTCTGCCTGAATAAGAGTAAAGCAGCTGAAATCCTTAGTGTGACTTGGACAGATATGAGCTTATGCTTTATCATAAAACATGCCAGATATGGGACGAAATCCTAGCCTTGCTGAAGTAAAGGTGAGTATTAACTTCAGAGGAATCCAGGTTTCAGCGTGTACAGGACCATGTTTCACATTAGCATTGTTTCCACAGGAGCATCCTGCATTCTTATATAGGAAATAATTTGTTTTGCAAAAACAGGTATATTTGGAAGCGGCTGTTAATTTTTTAGGCTTCATAGCAAACCCATTTGGCTTGTCTCTTCACACAAATTTCTCTACATTTCCGAGATGCAAGTATTTCTATTCCATTGACCAAAAGAACAAAAGGAAACATAGAGGGGTTTTCTTGCCTGCCTAGGCATCTTAATCAACCATCTCATTAGAAACTTTCAAATAAAAAAGGAAAAAAAGAGCGTTTCAACATGCTCTAAAAGATTGAAATCTAAGCTGTCATCTTCCAGGAAAGTGGAGTTGCAACATGGAGAAAACACTCTGCTATGGGCAGATCTGTATTAGTGTTGAATGAAGCACATCTTTTCAATCATACTTGCAGCATTGTATCTCAGTGAGCCATTGGTTGAATCATAAGTTTGAAACCTTATAGTGTTTAGAAATTCAAGATAAGAATTTAATTTTGCTTAGAAACTCTTCCTGTTTTGGAACACCAGGCTTCCAAACTGCAACACCATTTATTCATTAGGTCAAAGATTTTCAAAATTGTGTTAGCTGGTTTCCCAGTAAATTCTTGACAATGTTGGACCTTCAGAAAAAAAACAGAAACAGCCCAGGTCTAACTGCTATTTCAGGGATACACCTGGTTTACAAATGGTGGAGGCATTGGTATCATTTGAAGCCATACAAGCAAGTATCTTAGTTGTTCAGAATGATTTCTCTTACCTAACACTCTCATAATGAGTGTGTATAGACCAACCGCAAGAGATTTCAACTCTGGCTGAACGCATCTGAAAGAAAGAGGGATAAGTGTGAAGCATTTGCCTACCTAGTGCTCAGACATAAGTACCTAACTGCTGTTAATTACCCTGAATTTAATAGTCTTAATGACAGAAAGCCAAGCTTTGGAAGGAAAGTGCTTCCTACATCTGCTGAAAATACATTAAGTGGTCGCAAAAAGGTGAATCAATCTATTGTTTTCCATCATATAGCTCCTGGGAAGTCCATCCACTAAGCATAATTAGAGAAGTGAAATTTTAAAGTCATAATCTCAGCCTATCCTATTCTTATTGAAATGGACTCTCCAACTGCTCTAACTCCTTGGCATACATTTTCCTCGCTTGATGGGAAATACCTTACTCACTTGATGGGAAATATCACAATGCCCTAAGAGAAAAATGTTGCAAGTAGCTGCACTAGTGTGGCATCGTTCTATTCTCAAATGACATTCCTCTGTACAACACTGTATCTTGAACTACGCAAAGCCGTCTGGCAATATGCCCATCTGTTTCATGAGGAACCACACTCTAAGCATCAGAAACAGGCTCTGATCTTGAATCCATTATATATCCAGCCTCAGCCATCTCCTTACAAATATTAACATGGTCTGCACTCAGAAAGATGTCTCACAGCAATGAGGAAGGGAGGGGAGTATGCATTCTGTTTTCCATGCTCATTTAGGATGACTTAATGCTTTTAGGACTACCATTAAATTTGCCACTGATGTACTTTTCTATGCATTGAGCTTTCTCTTCAAGTTACTGAAAATTCTATGTTCATTTGCGTACATGGTTCCAAATCACATCCTGGTATATTTGCACCTGTGTACCTCAACAGACATGAGCCATAAGAGCCTCAGACTGAGCCCTCAGAGGTCCTGAATTTCCAGAAATCTGATAAGTGCAATCTGTTAGGGCAACCCCACACCCAGAAATCCTGACAAATGCATGACATTTTCAAAATCCATACAGCGAAAATATTCAAGCAGAGAAAGAGGACATGTTCTGGAAAACACGGGAATACAGCAGACGTAAGAGAAACCATTATGCAGTAGCATACCCACTAGAATCAACTAACAGACAGCAGCAAAGTAAGGTTTGATGCAAACAGCTACAATCAAATGGGAAGAGACAAAACTCATTAAAGAAAGCATGTTGTGCTGCAAGAGAGTCTTTTCTCCCAAGGGAAAGAGAAAAATCTAAACCCAACCTTGATCCCCTCATTGGAAAGCCTCAACCATTGGTACACAGTTGTACTTACCTAAACATAATCATGTATGCTGGAGTGCCTCCCAATGCATAGCAAAAGCCACTTATGACTTGTATTACTGTATAATAAATAAACTTCATTGAACAATCTTCACTTTTTGGACATTGTCCCAAGGTGGCAGAATTATTTCCTGGCCATGAACTGCTGGCTTCAAGACAGCTGCAGTTAAGGAAGACCTGGGAGACAATGCAGATTTAGAATCATAGAATCATAGGATAGTTTGGGTTGGAAGGGACCTTAAAGGTCATCTAGTCCAATCTCCCTGACGCAGGCAGGGACACCCTCCACTAGACTGGGTTGCCCCATCCAACCTGGCCTTGAACACTTCCAGGGATGGGGCAGCCACAACTTCTCTGGACAACCTGTTCCGGTGCCTCACCACCCTCACAGGGAAGAATTTCTTCCTAACGTTTAATCTAAATCTACCCTCTCTTAGTTTAAAGCCATTACCCCTTCTCCTATCACTACACTCCCTGATAAACAGTCCCTCCCCATCTATCCTGTAGGCCCCTTCAGATACTGGAAGGCTGCAATTAGGTGTCCCCAGAGCCTTCTCTTCTCCAGGCTGAACAACCCCAACTCTCTCAGTCTGTCCTCATAGGAGAGGTGCTCCAGCCCTCTGATCCTCTTTGTGGCCCTCCTCTGGACTCACTCCAACAGCTCCATGTCTTTCTTGTACTGGGCACCCCAGAGCTGGACACAGTACTCCAGGTGGGGTCTCACCAGAGCAGAGTAGAGGGGTAGAACCACCTCTCTGGACCTGCTGGCCACACTCAGTAGGACATTGCTCATGCAGTGGGGAATCCTGCCTTCAGACAAGGGCAGAGCCCGAAGCCTTCCTAAGCATCGTGTTCCTGTCTTATTTGCCTTTCTTTAGGCAACGGCCAGCAGCTGCTTCTTTTCTTTCCTACAAACAGTGCTCAGTTGGAAAGGATGTTCTGTGCCAGAATGTTTTTATCAGTGGACACAGCACCCCTTTTTGGAAGACGTTTGGAGTACCTGCAGTATCTCTGAGGTTGGCCTGAGCTTTGTGTCCCTGGAGGGCAGTTGAAGGGGAAAAGCAAGCCTCAGGGAGCTGTTAGCTGACTTGTCTCTATGAAAAGCATCTGGTACCTCTCTGGTAATGCTGATCCACTGGAGGTACCACACAGCTGTAAGCAGCAGCTACCTGTCAAGTCACAGCTCATGCAGAGCCCTGAGGTCCGCAGCAGGTGTACTGATAGCTTAGGAGCAATAGCTTTTAACCAGGGCTTGAGGGGCTTAAGGATATGCTGAGGTAAGGGGAACTGTGAGCCATAAACATCAACCTCTACAGAGACACACTTGTGTGGGAGGAAGTAGTCCCACTGTCATGGATACTGTTGAGCCCTTCTCCCCTGCCTCCCACCTTGAGACTTTAAGCAAAAAATGTCTTTTGGAGATCACTGTAGGCATCAGAGAGAAACCAGACACAAAGAAAAATCTGTTGGGAAGAAAATTCTGTCTGAGTGCTAGAGACATCTCCAGATCACGTATCTTACAGAGTGTTCATCTGGCATCAGAAAACAGGGAATGACACAGTCCAATGAAGGCTTATGTCCATGGACTGGAGCTTCCTTGCTGGGACTCTGTGTATTGTCTCCAGCATTCTGTGCTGAGAAGAAATAAGTCAGATAGAAATATAAGTGGTATCCTGCCATCCCAGAGTCTCACATAGAGGAAACAATCTGCCTCCCCTCAAATCATTCTCCATACTTGCACGTTAATGATCAATATCAGGGAAGATACTACACTATCTTAGTGTACTTCACTGTTGGCTGAAAACCTAAAGGCAGCCAAAATGAGGTTTATGAAAGGAGAGCCATGGACAGGAAACATGTAACCACTTTGAATTGCTTGTTTCCTCCTCTTGTTCAATCTACAAAAGATGAAAGCTAGGATCTACAACAAGGAGTTAAGGCTTTTTGCTTAATGTGCAGTAGCTCAGAGAAATCTCTATGTCTTCTGTGTTGTTTGTAGCCAGAAATCATAAATACTTTACTGACTGGTCCCCAGTAACTTTGTTTTCCCTTAAATGCATTATACTACTAAATCCCTGGTGTTATATGGAGAATAAGGTAGTAAAAAAAACTCAGAAATTGAAGCAGGGTCTTACTGTGTTCTTTCCATGTCCCACCGAAGTTGTACACCCAGCTAGACATGCTGAAACATACGTGAGTCCGTTGTCTCCACACACAGGATCCCACACATTGGAGGCACATTTGCAGTCAGAGTTGCACTCAGAAAACACGTCATTCTCATGGTACGGAATGGGTTTGCTTAGAAGTTAAGTTCAGACAGGTGTAAGAACTTTTAATTAAGTGGTGATGGCAAGGTAGTCCCTTCTGTGTGACAGTGTTGCTGTCCTGAAACCCACCTCATATGCCCAGGACATACATTTTCATAGCTGAGTATTGGTCTCCTTGCTTGCAATTCCATCATACTTGCACTGATATTTAAGTGATTACTAGATTATAGGGAATTTTAAAACAATTAAAAATGTTTCTACTGATTTTAGTTGGCAGGCGTAGACAGAAAAGACAAATGAAAAGCAGAAATGCTTTGAGAGGTCGGCTAGGCTATCTCCTAATTGTACGTAGAGGTAGCAACAGTTAACACTTCCTTTTTACATACATATTTACCTGTTGGTAAAACCACACCAATTGTAGAAACTAGATTTCCTGGCCTCCATAATTAAAAATACTCCTCCCTTAAAGCCTAGCCTCACTCTTCCTAGAGGATATGGAGAATGCAGTATTCCCTTTTACTTTCAGACTTCCTTTGGGTATTGAGATCTGCAACAAAGAGGGATGTCTTCATCTTCTCCTTTCTGGGTTAATTAAGCTTATGCGCTTGCCGTCTCTTTCATCTCAGTGCTTACTAATCATATTCCCTGGTCCGCCATTTGCATTGTTAGTGAAAGCGTTGCAGGGTACAGGACAAGCAAGAGACCATTAGCCCTCAGGTTCTGACAAAAATGAACATCCTTGGCATCCTGCCTGTCTAGTTCCACCTTTTCAGCTGTGAACCAGTACGGCTTGATAAATGACCTGCAGTGACAAGTTATTGAACTGTGTGTGGGTAAGCCTTCAGGGAGATGCAAACAGGTTCATACTAGCCACAAGACACTCTGAGCAGGCTGGACACGAGGCAGTGACAACCCATGTGCTGGCGTGTTGCTGGGCCCCTTGGACAGCCATATCCCTGCGTGCATCCCCTGTACTGGTGTCTCTACTCGCTTTTAAACCTGGTTCTCTCTTGAGAGGAGAGAGCATCTTCAGTAGGCATAAAAGTTTCATTTTGGTTTACAATAGGCTGAGAGTCTAGCATGTTGCAGTCTTTCTGTCTCTGTGTAGGACATACTACCAATGCTCTCTGTTACATTCACTTCACTCTTTTTCTGAATACACTTCGCTAGAAAATTGCTTCTGGTGTAGAGTTAGCACTGTGTGAAACAGCAGTACCACCTCACACAGCCAAACAACCTACATCAGTATTGATGCAATTTTTCTAATGTATTTCTAATTAATCTTTAAGCAGTGTTGCACTTTGCCAGGCTGACACTCTGCTGACCAACAAAACTATCACAATGACATATGTAGTATTCACTTTCTCTTAAGCATTGCAAAAGCATGTTTCTCTTTTAGCCTTGATGTCATAGTACATTTTTTCAACTATTGCTGCCATGGAGAAAAACATATTCTTCTTCATTTTATACTCACCCTTCATAGGACACTGTCATTCCTGCTACCACATGGTTCTCACAGCCAACAAAAAAGTGCAAGAGAGTGATGGAATAGGCCAAAAATGACACAGCAAATGCAAACTTGGTTGCTCCAAGGATGCTCATTTTGTACTTTTTCATTATGAGCCCTCCTAGGAAAATTCCAATACCTACAGGAGGTAAGGATGTCAATCCTGAAAGAGATTATAGAAGGAGAATGTTAAAATAAAAGAATCACACTGGGTTTAAGAGCCAAATTCTGTCCGCAGTGTAATATCCCTGACAGCTTTATGTTGCATTATGATGACTCTAGGTGGCTTTGTGCTCAACCTAATCCCTGTGTAACATATGGTATTTTTGAAGTACCTAACCCTCAAAACCCACTTCCATTGCAATACATTAGTCAGATGTTGCAGCATTTAAAACTCCCACACCACATTTGTTGCATATTTGGGGTGCCCTTGCTATACTATAATTAATATAAAATAATATATATGATATGATATGATATGATATGATATGATATGATATGATATGATATGATATGATATGATGTGACATGACATGATAATTTATTCTGGTCCCATAGGCACCAAATCTGTAGCTTGTATGCTGCCTTTGTATAATTCAAGTCCAGGAGAGATTGACATTTACATCAGCCTGCTATGCAAGGAATTCAGTCCCAGAAAAAGCATGCCAGAACTTCTCCCCACGCACTGCTTATAGCAGAAGCAGTCATTGCACAGTGCTTTCCACCTATTAGAAAGTTAGATTTAGATGTAGATTGTCCATACTGCTGTTCCATGTACTTTGGTTTGTAAGTCAAGAAACCAATAAAGCTATTGAACTGTAACAGTGAGCAACACAAAAATGTAAAGTACATTCGATTACTCAATACTTTTTTCAGGGAGGTATAGAAATCTGAAAGAAAGGGATAGATGAGTTGGCTTTGAAAGATGCATGGCATAATTACTGGTGAGTAATCTACAAAATTTAGGACAAAATCCTTCTGTCAGCTGTCCAAGTGCAAGTCATACTGGTCTTCATCTGCATGTGAGTCTCTGAAAGCAAAATCAGGTTCTTGAAAAACACCAGAGCTTAAGATACAGGAAAAGACTCCTAAAAGAAGACAGAAGTTTGGGTTAAGGCCTGGGTGCTCTAGTGAGATCTGTGCATGGAGACTGAAGGGCTCCACACAGCAAAGACTTCCTTCAGCTTACATGAGCATCATCACAGGTTGAAGGCTAAGTGAGAGGTGCTTTGTGGACCTGCCCAATGTCTTCCATTGGGATTTGAACAAAGACAGGAGAATTCGACTAATAATGCAAACTCATCTCTTTCCCACACCTTCCCACTCCTTTCTTAGCCTAACAACTGCACCAGCAGAGCTGATATTCAAGTCTGCTGTATTTTCCTCAGGCAGCAATGTGCTTCAGTCTCCATGAGCTCTGATCATCAGATAAATAATTTGCCTTTCCATATTAAGAAAGGAACCTTCTAATATTTTCTTTCGGTCCTCATACTAAAACAATTTTTCCACTATTCAAATATCTTCTAGCACAAAATTTTAGAGGTAAGTGCCACTCAGGTGATGATGCATTGCAGGTAATGGATGCAGAACCTCACAGTCTTGAGGAAGCTCTTTGCTATCTAATAATCTTTAGCAGACCCCTCCTTTCCCGGGTGTAGCTATCTGGTTTAGACCAAAGTGCAGGGGAGGCAAAATATTCTGCAGAACTGTGACATTCCCGCTGTACATTATGCCTATTGCTTTTCACATTTATACAACTTGTGAAACACTTGCCTTTCAGTATTACTGACCACTTCCTTGGCTTAGGTTTTGCAAGAGGAAGTGTGTTCCTCGCGGTATCCATGTTTTCCAAGAGACCAGATGAAGTTTTGTCATTATTGGTTTCCTCCGGCTTTTTCAGACTCTTTGGCAGGAAGCAAAATGGAATAGCAGCTAGGAAACTGGTTACTCCACTTATTAAAAAACCAAGCCACCATGCCCCCACCCAGCGGGAATCCTGGGGGGTGATAGTGATGCTTCCTAGAATTGAGGGAAACAGATACAAGTTACCTAAATGAAGAAATTTAACCTTCCCACCCTTTATCTGTTAAAATAGCTACATTTTACAATGCCTGACTTTCAGTGGTAATGATAATCTTCTAATGAGAGGCTGTTCATGTAGTGAAGCCATCAGGAATCATACCCTGTATGGTGTTATGTTTCATCCGTCTTTCTGCATCATACGCTGATTGCCATTTTGTGGCATACACGGCAACGCAGCGGTCCTTATCCAACACACAGGAAACCAAAACGGGTGACAGACAGGCCTCAAGCATGGGGTCTTTTCAGGCCAGACACATTTCTGCTGAGACCATCCTCTGCTAAACTGAATTGTGTTGGTTACTATTAAGTGTATGGGCATTGTCTATGGCATCGGCAAGATTAACCATGACTTTAAACTTTCTGTTTCAAGGAAGATAAGAGTGGTTGGTTGTATTTTTATGATTGTTACATGCTGGCATATTTGGTAGTGGACCAGTACTGTAAGACTTTTCACTGCGTGACTAGAATTGGCTCACTGCCCTTATGCTTAAGCAACATCAAACATTGGCTTAATGAAGGGGCAACGATGAAATAGTTTATCTATCTAACTACTGGATCCTGAAGATCAGAAAATTTCTCTGTCCCGCTAGTAAAAGAGGACCACCTACTGCTGCTGCTACACCGGGCCTTTCCCTGAAAAAAGCCGCCACGGGTCCGCACTGCCTGACTCCCCATTAGGCCGGTCCGGCGGGTGGGGAGCTGGGCTGGCCACATGTGTTTTCTTTTCATCTGAATAAGCAAGGGCTGGCAAAAAACACATAATGTATTGCAAACATTACATGGATTGTAAACAACGTAAAATGCTTAGCTGAAAGGGTGGATAATCCACCAAACCTCTGAAACTGCTATGCTAGCAGAATCCTTTCGTTAAGATCCCAGTTTAGTAAAACATCTTGAGTCTGTGAGAGTTCTTGATAATAACTTTTAGTTAAATAGGTATTTTAAGACGTCAATCCTAAAACACAATTCTAAAATATGTTCCCTGTCTAATTGTGCCTTTGCCCTAAAAGCTTCCAGTAATTTAATAAAATTGTAATAAAGTATACAATAAAATTAATGAAATCAATATAAATTAAAGATAAATTATATCAATATAATTAATATAATATAAACTTATGCAAATGTGCAGAGGAACCTGTTGCCAACAGGTATTAGCTTACTTTCACTTTACCTCCATTTCACTTACCTAAATCCACAAATCCAATATCCACGTACAGTTTTGCACATAAAGATCCCAACAGGAAACCAAACATTGGGCCCAGCATGGCTATTGTGTGCAAACATGCTGAAAATACAATGAAGCAGATGCTAGTACATTTTAATGGCTGAATGTTTTCTTCTGCAGATGACCAACCTTTTACACTACAAATCTCTCAGTTTACTTCATTTTGAGATTACCTACGTACACAGGAACGTCCTCTTCTTTAGCAAAATCATCAAGATAAGAGATGCCCAGTGGTGTTATTGGTGTCTCACCAATTCCACGTAACATGTTTCCCAGTAAGATATATATCCACATATATGATGATGGTTCCTTCTCACAGCCTGCAGAAAATGAGAGTTTACATCTTTGTAATAGAAGAGTTGAATAGGAAACAGTGACAAATCACAGGAAATTCAGCACATGAAATTATTATAGTTTAGTATTTAAGGTATTAGCAGCATTATCTTTATGGAAGATTAATGAAAGGCTGTCAACCTTTTAATAATCTTTTAATAACACTTTCCTCTACCTGCATTGTATTTGGTTTCTAGAAATACAGATCAGTATCACTCATCAGAAAAAATGCCCGTGGAAAAAACTGGCAGATTGATATTGTCATAAATATATTATCTGGCTTATAACTTATATCTTTAACTTGAGAAGTTTGAGATGGCTTGTGGGGCACAGCTTGGCTCTTTCTCTACCTGTGTCACATGCAAAGCAACAGGTAAAACAGCTGTATTCCATATAGTAAACAAAATCACAGACATCTCCATTTTTTTCCAGTTAACTTTGCAGTTTCATGTCCTTTCCCGCTGTCTCTTCTCCCTCCCCAACTCTGGGTCCTGGGTAATTAAATCTCTTCAGAAATTTCTTCTCACACAATCTCAGCATCCCCTTCAGTGTTTGGGTGATTTTACTGTAATTTGGAAGTGTCAACATAGAAAACTGGGGATATGGATCCTAGTAAGTTGTGTTTGCTGTATGTTTCTTCTCCAAATGAAATGCACAAAGTGCATTTAAGTGCTGGTAACGTTCCCAGACAGGTAGAGGCTGAAGTTAGAAATCTGAACTGAGCATCTTACATGGGGCAAAGATCTAGTCCACTTGCAACCAAGGGTAGAACTAACTCCTCTATTTGTACTTACACTTACAGTTCCTTACCTGATCCGGAGACTTCCAACAAGGTTTCGTTCACATCTTGATGCAGGGAACAGGGATTCATGCTTGAAGTTAAGTTGGCTGAAGAAACCGTATGTGATGCTGTCTCATACTTATAACTGAAAACACACAATAGGTAGGTTTAGAAGCAGTGTTCACTAGGGAAATATTAGTGTTTTAGGGCAGGAATCACTTCACTGCTGTTTTCGTAAAGAGAAAGCTATCTTTGTTTAAATATCAATCCAAAGTGCTACTAAAGGAGCAAAAAAGAAGATTATTTAAGCACCATTTGGAAACCCAAAATACTAAAATGAAGAACAAATAAAAGTTAGAATCATCTTTCTAGAAGACATAACATTTTAAACCGTAACATTCAAAGGGGCTTTTGAAAGTAATTTGGGTAGGATTGAACTATCGATATAAAAATTCAGGGTCAAGTCCTAGTAAGGTCTCTCCCTATGCTCACCCCACAGTCAAGGAGAAAAAGAAGAAGGTCTTGTATGAGCGTGAGCCCCCCTTTTCATCAGAGATATGTATTTTGGGGCTGGGCGGAGGAGGGGAGCAAGGAAGGGAGAAGTCATCCTCAGTAGGTAACTGCCTGATAATTGTCATTGGCTTTAGAAAGAGCTGTTGTGTAGCAGTGGGTGAATAAAGTTAGTGGCTAAAAGACACTCTTTAGCTGTATTTACAGGAGCAGAGCGCTGCTGTAGGGCAGCAGCTGAGCAGCTCAGGTGCTGGAAGCTGTTTGGCTGCTTTAGCCTCATCCTTTTCCCTGTCAAGGTGCAAAGTACAATTAGCTTAAGCAGAACAACATGGCAAAGCACACGTTCTGCTTCTAGGAAATGGGCTGGCTCTGTTAGACCAGGCCGGCTTATTCTTCGGGTTAAAACAAAGAGCATTCATCAGAAGAGACGGTGCAGAACAGTTTCCTCGTAAAAATTCAGGCACAGGTACATGAGAAACTCCATGAGTTTCCCAGTGTAGATGAGCAAGATACATAGTTTGGCTTAAGCAGAGAAAAATACAAGTCTGATGCTAGTGCAAGATCCACTATCGTGACAAACAGTATTCCTTGGTTTTCTTTTTGCACCACTATACCTAAAATTATTCTAATACATTTAGGAGAGCAACCGAAATATAACTTACTGTATGCTATCACTGCATCAAAGCTATGGCTAGAAGCATTATCACATAGAAGCAACATGCAGTAATTCTCTGAGCCTGCATAAGATGAATAAAAATTATCTTAACCAGTCACAGAAAACCAGTTTTAACCAGCCATGTGCATTTGGAACAAGAAAACCCCTGGTACCAGTTCTACCAGCACTGATCCATCTGCAGGCTCTGCATGAAGCTGAGAGGCTGCTTTGCGTGAGGAGCAGCTGTTTGCCACAGGAGAGCAAAATACACCTTCTTACACAATAAGGCTCTGGTTTCCTCTTTCAAGGAGCAGGATTTCTTCGAATGAGCACATTTGTAGGTTGGTTTCTTCAACAAGTAAGCTCCGAATCCCTGATTTTACATGAGAGTTACCTGTTACTATAAATAAAGTCATATTTCAGGTAGAGCTGCCACTCAATATGATGTTACCAGCTCAGAAGTTTGAGGTTCTGTTCAAAACAGCCCAAGTTTCAACTCATTCTGGAAATCGTATTGGTGGAATCTATATCCTTCATAATTTTACTGTGCTTCATAATGGTTTGACTTTCCTGCCTACATGATCCTGACATTTCTATTAGCAACCAATGATGTCACATTCTTAGGTTAAAACTGGTTTTCCCAGTAATGTGTTCTTACAGTTCAGGAAGAGTATATATTTCACTAAAGCAATAGCACCGGCATAGTAGCATGGTTGAAGATTTTTCAAGGAACAATATATTCTGTTTGAAAATGGAATTTTCATAAGATTTTCATAGATAGGTGTTTCCTCCTGAAAAAAAGAAATTGTAATGATTTTGTAAAATTATTTCCTTCTTTGCCTCTTTTCTGAACAAGTCTGACTGAAAACTAAAGCATTGTGATTTTCCTATTTTTTTGAGAAGTTGAACTTTTACTTCAGAGGAGCCATATTTTTCCAACCAGATATAATGGGTAGTGATGTGTGTGTCAAGCTTGATTCATTGCATGTTGAGGTGAGGCTCTACAGGCCTTTGGAAATCTGAGACTTGATATGCACCAAATTTTATTCAAAAACCAGAAAGCAATATCCAATTCCAATGTTCAGTTACCCAAATTCATTTTGATTAGTACTTACTATCCCATGAAGAAATGAGGCATTGCTGTTAAAAAACTTCCCAAAGCCATAGTAAAGCATCCAACAGCTATTAGTTTGGGCCTATGAAGTTTAGCTCCAAAGTAGCTTACAAATGCAATCACCAGCAAGTTACCTGGAAGGTAATGAACCAAAATTAATGCCAGATGCTGCACCTCATATTTCTCTGAACAGTTTTCTGCATGTTACAGAATATCAATTACCCATCTCAAAGCTCCCATCGATGAAACCAACAGTAGAGGATGTCAGGTCAAACCTTCGTTCAATCTGAGTGATGGAGCTTTTCATAATTGTACCAGAAAACGTTTTACTCAAGTAGCTGAACGATAAAGCAGTGAGAAACACCTGAGGAAAGATAAAGACAGAAAATGGGAGGTAGAGGCAGGGAAACTGGTCACAGAAGGATCAAATATGTTTAAAATCTTGTGGAGCAATCATCATCATGGTATACGTTTGTTACTCAAATTGCAGTGACAAGGTTGTGTGTGAATCTTCACACATTTTTCTTACACTACAGAGTGCCAGGGTGGTCTCTCAGCACTGTTTTATCCCTGCTCCGGATTTCCCTGCTGAGGAGGGTGGTGCGAGGTGCTGCACTATGAGCAGCTGCTTGCTTTAGGGCTCAGGTTTGCAATAGCCATCTTAATGACCAGAAAGTCTGAACTTCCCTGCATTGCTGGCCGGAGGTTTTGCAAAGAACAAATCCTACAGGCTGTGAAACTTAAATTTGCCAAAGAAACTCACCAAGAACTACTTACCTTATTGACATCCTATGGTTTAATTTATCAAAAAAAGCTGAGGCCCAGTGTTAGGCAGCCTAAATTGTGAGACTTCTAGATATTGCAGAAATGTAAAATTTGCCAGAGGTAAAATACCTAATCAGGATAGATTTACTGATACTAGTCCAACCTAAAATTAATCGTGGCCCCAATTATCTTCTACTTGGGCCGCACGTCACTTATTTTAGGCCAGTTCATAGCTGGTTCTAACTCAAACATATAGATAGCCACGGCATCAAAAAAGGGGCTTTATTCAAGTTTTTACGATATCCCAGTATGGGGAAGGTGGTACAGACTGATTGAGTTCATCTCTGTCTCACATCATATATTTTGAAATGTGTGGATTATCACTGTGTTGCCTGTATACCATATACCTCATAAGGGAAAAAACATTTTTTATAATTTTATAGTTGCTTCCACCAACACACATTGTGGCTTTTGCAAATACAGATGTATTTGATAAAAAGTTAAACTAAGTTTGTTTAAATATTATCCAACTATTTCAACATGGTCTAAAAACCAAATAGACTTATTGCTCACAGGGTAAATGTTCCAATACAACACAACATTGGGTAAGTAAACAAAAGTAAATATAGATTTAGACTTTGCAACACTATCTAATGTAAGAAATTAAGCCAATCCGTGAAGTAAAAGCTAGAACATAGGTATATTTACTCTCTTTTTGTCACGAATGAAGAGAAAAATCTCACAAATGGCGCCTTTGTCCTGATATGTTTTATATTTCCTGAGCTCCACTGGCAAAAACCGTGAGAACCACTTCTCTTGCCTTATGCCTGAAGCGCTCCCAGGGTTTTGGCTGAAATCACAAACTGCTGATAAGCATGAAAACACAAACAAAAATGACCTGGGTATTTTGGGTTTAAAAATGCAATTCCCAGATAAACCTCAAAATATTTGGTGGAAGACGAGGGAGAATAACAGTTTGTCTTTCATTACCTCCAAGGTATTGTGTCCATTAAACTCTAATTGCCATAAAGTTAGACATAGATCCACAATTTTGCAGCATCACCTGTGTATATGATCATAAATTTAGTGCTATGAGTCTCCCAGAGAGATCAGATTCTATTTTTACAGGTGTATATGGGTGGCAAATGTGAGTCAGATAAAATGAGAAATATAACAACCTTTGCCTGATACTTGAGCCAAACTATTTTGGATGTTTGAAGAGCTTGCAATTACCTATTTTCTCCATTCATATTTCATTTTACAGACCTTTTTATAGAGACAAATCTGTCCCTGATTGCCACTCCACTGAGCCTATGGAATTTAACCTGAGATGAAGCTGGCTGAAGAAGTAGTGAAAACATAAACCCAAACACATCAGTGTCAAAAGAAATTTTGCCTTTGCAGTATTTGCAGTTCAGCAAGAAGCAATAAATACTAAGGCTTTAGCACAAAAGCAAAATTCTCATCAGTTTACTTGTGAAGTCAGTTCTTCTTGTGCACTCCTGAAAGCTTGTGTGTTTGTAGGAATCAGTGGATTGTTTGACCTACAGCCCTGGATTAAATGAATGTCCTGGAATATGATTCACTTCACTCTATTTTGACCCTAAAAGAATGGGTGGTGATAGCAACCTCTAGACAATCGTAGCCACCTGTTTTAGGCTGCTTCATGTCTTCCACTGGAAGTTACTGCCTCTCTCCAGTGACTAAAAAGGGGATCCGCCTATGAGTAACTTGAGAGTAAGTATGTTAGATCAGGAATTTTTGTTTTCTTTAGGGCAAAGATAAGATCCAACTGGTCCCTGTGCCTCCAGTGTATATCCAGTTCCAGAAAAGATAGAGGGAACTGGAATGAAGTAATCTGGCATGTTGTACCTTGAACAGCATTTCTTAACCTATAGCAACAGTAATTTGTGGTGACATTGATAAGGCACCAAACCTTCAAGCCAGTGCAGCAGGAAGTCTTCTTTGTGACTGGGAGATTTTTGTTTGCTTCATCCTCCAAAAGCTGGACAGGTTCTATTTCCTGATTTGAGTCATCGATATTGCTGGATTCGGTTTCCACTGTCATGGTTGATTTCTTTACTGAGTGATCTAAACCCAAGAGAAAACAATAATAAATCCAAGAGAAAACAATAATAAATACAAAAGCCCATATGCCAAAATAGAGCTGCCTAAGGACTTTTCAGATGGAACGATAGTTACAGGAAAATGCTGAGATGTTGAAACTGAATCTTTTCAATGGAAAGGATTTGGTTCAATGACTTGAGTGTTTCAAAATGTGTATTTGTTTAAATTCTGAAGTTAGGTTTTTGGGGTTTTTTTACATCTTTCTTTTAAAGTGAAATGGTCTTCACTCTCCCCACTGCTCCCCCCTTCAACCCACCCCCTTTTTAGTTTAGAACAATTTTTAATGCTAAAAAGACAATTTCCACAAAAGAGTAGGAGACAAAGATTCTGTTCAAAAATAAACAAGGGTCAACAAAGCATCAGTGCTGAATCACAGGGAGTCCTAGTCCAATGAATTTGCAGGCCACGCTGCTTAGGACTCAATCATTGTTTTGGCAAGATATCTGTAGTAACACCGTGCCATCTGACTTATTCCTTCACACTGGCACGTTGGAAGCAAAATAATTGATTATTTTAGCTACCTGACCTCCTGTAAGGAGATTCTGTATTTTTTCTTCATGCAATAGTATACAGGGTATCCCTAATCCCCTTCTGTTTGCAGAGTGCTGTCTATATCCCCTGATGCATGAAATCATCTGCAACTCAGCAGTTCAGCAGAACCGCTCCAGTTCTCCTGGGAAGAGCATACCCTGTAGCTGTAGATGACAAATCTTTACTCTCCTTTGATATAACATTTATTATTATTATTATTATTATTATTATTATTATTATTATTATTATTATTGAATGCCTTGTTGAATTTGGTTTTATTGCAATAAACAGTGCAATTCTTCACCTTTTTCTTTTCTCAGTTTTTTAAAACTCTATATCTGGGAGATGGGTAAGCAATTAAAAAGAATACTTCAGTGAAAAGCTGTAAGGGAAGTCTATGTATCTATTTGCAAAGTTTATTTAAAGAGTGAAAACACTTGCCCGTTTGTGCAACTCCAGCTACAAATAGAACAGATTCCTGAAGGAAGATCCAGATGCCACTGCAGAGCCCCTCGGAAAAAATGGGTCACTTGAAACAAACCCTCTTCAGATCTGCAGATCTTGACACACGGGGGAGATAGGAGTATTGAAACTAGTGTCCCCAAGTCAGAACTCAGAAATCGTAGCTCACAGGAACTGGTTTATTTCACCTTTCACAGTAGTCTCCTCATTTGAGAAAAGGTTGAAGAAAAGAGAGAAGAGAGAGAGGGGAAAAGTAACACAAAGAGAGGTTTTCCATGCTTGAATGGAGCTGAAAAAAGTTGGATGAACTTTTCCAATGCTGGAAAAAGTCCATCGGCAATTGCAAATTGCTCTGCTACAGGGCATATGGCAGAGTAACACTTGTCAGAGCATTGAAAGAGTAGGCATTGCTCTAATGCATGATGGTGAAGAACATTTCTCTTCACTCAGATGGAGGAAGGTTAATTCCTAAGGATGTTTAAGACAAATATGCAAACATAGATTTAAACAACTAAAGTCAGAGTTAACTTGAAGTTTCTTGGGCTTAAGTTCATGAGCATGTCCTTAGGTACTATTGCTGGCGTGAACAACTCCTTTCCTTTTCCACTGCTCAAATCTGCTTCCCAAACTCTCCACTCATGTGAGTATCACTGCTTCTGTGCCTGTGCTGTAAATCTGGGTCAGAACACAAATCTGGACAAAAAAATTATTTTTTTTCTTCCCCTTGGCTACTCAGACAGACAGAAACAAGAAGTTAAGGAAGGGATTTCCTCAAGTCTGCACCAGTACCAACAGAAATGCTTAAGAAATGAGATTTTTGGTACTCAGGAAAAGTTAGTACACAAATACTTTTGAGCATCTGGTCCTCTGAAATTTATATGTCCCTGTGTAATCTGAAGATATTAGCTTCTCCCTGTTATCATGATACATTAATGCCTACAATAAGATGCTGAGGTAGCATGTCATTGCAGTCATAGGACTAAAGAAATGGCTTTTTTGAGAGTTTGAAGGTACAACATGACTTAGAATCTCAATATAAGGAAAGAAGGAATGAAGGCAGAGAAACATGAAGATAGACATAAGAGGCAAAGTAGAGAAAAGAGAAAGGCAGTCAGTTATCCATACATGTAACTAAAGAAGTTTAGGTATTAGGCGGCTATCCCAGTAAATATTTCAGAGAAAGACTGAAGGCACAAGAAGGGAAGACAATAAGATTGAAAAGTACAGGCAGTAAGTATCAAGAGTAGGTTAAGCAGTTAAAGGGGAATAGTGAAAAAAGTATCTAGGGGTAGAGGTTAGGGTACCAGGCAAGATTAAGGACAAAAAAAAGAAAAAAAAAATAAAGTAAAATACATCTTTGTGTGGCAAAAGCTGCCTGGTGCACACAGAAAAGTGTGAAGCCATCTAGTAGGTGGAAGTTATTTGGCTCTGCGCTGTCAGTAATCAGCTCCTCCAGTGGTCCAGAGAAGGACTCTCAGGCAAGAACAAGGGTGACCAGCTCCCGTCCGTGGTGAATGACGTGTCTTATTGCTGCTTTGCAAAGATGGTGCTACTTTTGCTGGGGAAGGCTAAGACAGGGGGAAGGAAGTGAAAAGGTGATGCAACTGTGCTGGAGAAATGTTTGAGTGAGCTATGTGCAAGGATCAACAGTTGGATCTGCTGGCAGCATCTCCTCCCATCCTCAGTTGACCCTGACCTACACGGAAATCTGCTGGAGATAGAAAAGATCAAGGCTGGGGAAATGCCATGCCACAGGAAGATTAGAAATAAAGATAAAAGGTCGATTCACAATTGGTGTCAACATAAACTAGCTGTTGAGCCAAACAGTTTCAAATATTGATAAAGTTGCTATTTTAGACTTATTTCACTAGCATTTTTTCCCCATGTTTAATAAAGCAAGATTCGAGTTACAAGTAAAGGAAAAGTATGAAGCTTTCTGCACCAAATGTGTTCTTTCACTAATATGACTTCTCTAAAAATCTTACACCTTGCCTGTACAAGCCATTCTGCTGTAGTAATGACCTGAGGTAGTTGCATTTGCAGAAAGATGAGATCAGTCAAATAACATATTGGCATTGTTCAGGTAGCCAATCAACCTAAACAAAAATCACCCTGACTTCCTTCCTGAGGGAAGAAAACAATTCTCTCCCAAAAAGCAAGCATAAGGAAAAAAAGAAAACCACCACACAAAACAATCCTAAGCCATATTGTGAGAATGGAAGTTAATACTCTTCCAGGTCACTTTTGCATCATACCCAGGGAATATCTGACAAACTCATTTGATCGTGTGCTCAGTACAATCTCTTCTGAGAAACACTTTGGATGGGGAAGATTAAGCATCTTAACTAATAATCAGTGTGGATCATCTGTGTTGGTGGGAGCTGAGAGCTTTCACAGCGTCATGGGAAGCACGTGGCACCTTGCGAGATCACTCCAGAGCACAGCAGCCAGTCTTCCAACGGACAGCCACAGACTTCTTCTGTGCTTCTGAGTATATGACCTTATAGGGGCCGTGGATTGACTCTGTGCCTGTTGGGTTGATCTATTCCTTAGTGAGTATTAATAAAATTCAAGCTTGGTTTTCTACCCCCTAATTCTACGCAGATTATAATGAATAAGAATGACAATTTAAACACCTTAGCATGAATAACAGATAATTAGTTTACAAAGGTCAAGACAATAGTTTGGTATAGGTTTTGTGGATTATTATGAAAGAAAAATACAATGATGTTTGAGGAATTTTCAGAATCAAACAAAGACAGTTTAAGTCCTTGGGCTGTTTCTCACTGCAGTTGCACTCTCAGGGCCAGCACCACCACTGAGTTGACTAACAAATCACAAATCAAGAACCACATTTCATGCAGTAATTTATGGAACTGTATTGATTTACACTAACTGCAGTGCTAATCCAATTGTCTTACTGATTTTTAAACACATTAAGGAATCATAACAAGACCTTTTAAGTTAACCTAATATGAAAAATTAATATCACAGTGCTGTGCAGGCCTGAATGCTACTTGCATTGTTGAAGACATATGATGCTTACAGTTCAGAAATATACATACAAATGTGCGATGCCATCATTAAAGCATTGACATTTACAATAGGAATGTTACTGGTGTGACTGGTCCAGGAAATGCAATTAGTACTACACAGGTAATATTCATTAGCTGCAAACACTACATGGCAACATTTTAAGGTTAAGACAAACAAAAAGAATATTAAAAAGGTTCCTACCTGGATTCTGTATCCACGACAGCAGCAGTTATACTACCACACAAATGCTCAAAAGTCAGAGTATTCTCTCCTTAAGCAAAGCTGTGCTGGTACTTAGTAGAAGAATCATTAACTTCTAACACAAACTATGGTTTAGGCAGTTTTAATCTTGTCTCCTCCCAGTTCTGCCCTCTGTTAAAGGTCCTAAAATACATGTTTATCCACAGTGGTCAAAAATTAATTAGGTAGAAAATGCGCAAGTGTGTTCCTTTTGTACACTTTTGTGAAACACCTTTTTTCCCAAGCTTGTCAAGATTATAATAGTTCATAACTTCCTGGCATTTAAAAATGAAGTGTTTCAGCTTTACAAGTGTTCCTGGTTGATAGCTAAAATGTATTTTGATATGAAGTTTTATTTTCATAGTCTGTTGCTAAAGTTCATTCAGCTAAACCTGCTAGAGCCAGCCAAGGACTTGCAGGTAGAAAAAAAATAATGCTTTGGGTATATTGAAGAAACTGTGTGTTCAAGAATCACTCATGCTTAGAAGACTGTTCAGATTTATAGTTCAGTGTTATTAACAGAACAGGCAAACCCAATGTGAAAGGATATTGGGGCTATGTGTACTTTGGAGTAGCCCTTTACCTACTAACAGCTCCACCTGAACTAGTTTCTTGACAAGTATTTGTTTGCGCCATTGTTGTGCATTATGCCTAATTCCTGAGAGTAATTGTATTTAAAAGAGATGTCATTCTTTAAGCATGTGAACTATGACTGCTGTCTGCCTGGATGTTACACCACAAAGTGCCATTCCTTGTAGTTCATACACCCTTCCCTGCCACCATTGTCACCACGCCCATTCTTTCACTTTCAATGAACAATTACAGCCTTCTTAGTAATGCTGACCTTTGGATAATCTTGATTAATTTTGCCTTCAATACTGTTATTGGCGATACCTTGTACTGCACATGACTTTTTTGACTCTCAACCAGACAGTTCCCTTTAGCTTCCTAGAAACAAGAAACATCATCTTCAAGACAATGGTAGTCACTCCATTGCTATGTCAGGGCAATTCGGCTGCAAGTTTTAGTAAAATTATAAAATAAGAATGCAGGAGGAATCCAGATGACAAATCCAGTCTGCAAACTCAAAAGCATCTTTGTGAAAATGTCAGGGCAATTCAGCTGCAAGTTTTAGTAAAATTATAAAATAAGAATGCAGGAGGAATCCAGATGACAAATCCAGTCTGCAAACTCAAAAGCATCTTTGTGAAAAGGCCAAGCCTTGACTTGAGAACAATAAGAATTGCACTGTCCCACTGCATCCACTTCTAACTCTACTGCAAAAGATTGGTCTTCTGATGCATAGGAACCTCCTTTTAATTTTCAGTCAGGATCAAACTATATTCTGGTTTTGAACTGACAAGGCCCTTTAGCTTTAAAAGCTCTTCCTCTCAATCTGATACTGAGGATTCAATCTGCAGCACATCCTTGGAGACCTTGGCTACAGTGCTTTCTATCTGGATTCATATTTCATCAATGCACATGGCTAAAAATGTATACAATAGTCAAGGTGTAATCTCACCAGTGCCACATCTTGAAATATTAACTATCCCTTATCTCTAGATCTCCAGCCTTGTCTGATATGTTCTAAGATTACATATAGCATTTTCAGAAAAGCATCTCTTTAAGGGTGGTTTCTAGCTATCTACAATTAACCGGTACACTCAAGGTCTTCTCAAAAATTTTCTGTTAAAGAGTTCCTAACCTGAAGCAGAAATTCCTGTTATTTGCCATCAACTGTGCAACTTAGAATCACAAATGATAGAATCATAGAATGGTTTGGGTTGGAAGGGACCTTCAAGATCATCTAGTTCCCCCCCCCCTGCCATGGGCAGGGACATTCTCCACTACACCAAGTTGCCCAAGGCCCCATCCAACCTGGCCTTGAACACTCCCAGGGAGGGGGTATGCACAACCTCTCTGGGCAACCTGTTCCAGTGTCTCACCACCCTCCAGTAAATAATTTTTCCTTATATCTAATGTAAATCTACCCTCCTTCAGATTAAAGCCATTAACCCTTGTTCTATCACTCCATGGCCTTGTAAACAGTCCCCCTCCAGCTTTCTTACATTTTTCTTTACATTTTTTTTTTCTTACATTACCTTCAGGTACTGGAAGGCTGCTGTAAGGTCTCTCCAGAGCCTTCTCTTCTCCAGGCTGAGCAACCCCAACTTTCCTAGATTGTCTTCATAAACTTTCTATTTAACATTGTATTCCACTCCTATTTCACCATTCTCAGGTTCATTCTCCGCCCCCCCTCCCCCCCCCAGATATCTAGACTCTCTTCTGTTTAACCATTACATCCAACTTTGTGCCTTTACTGTTATTTCAAAAAGTGAAGCTGGAATGTTGTGCATAATATATTTAGAAAACAACTAATAACAGTAATGAAAATTAAAGAGACAGACTGGTGCCTAGCTGAGAAACCTAAAATAGATGGGTCTTAACTGTTGGCTTCATCAAAGTTTGGGATGCCTCCTGAAAGGAAGCAGTCTTAGAGAAGGTCTTAGATTCACAGCATCATTTAGAGTGGAAGGAAACTCTGGAGTTCACCTGGTCCAATCCTCTGCACTAAAAGCAGCACTAACTTCAAAGCTTGTTGGTGTTGCTCAGATCTCACCAAGTTGAGTTTTGGATAGAAATCTCAAAGGAAGGAGCTTTCGCAGCCTCCCTTGATACCTGGCCCAGTGTCTGACCACTCTCACAATAAATAACTTGAATATGTAGATGTATATGTGTTTATAATTGGAATCTCCTTTGCTGCAACTTGTATCTATTGCCTCTCATCTTTTTGCAGTACATCACCAGTGCAAGGGGGAGAGTCTGGTGCTGTCAAGAGACTGTGGCAAAGGTCTTTCCGAAGTCCCAGTAAACAACATGTACTGCTGTGCCCTTTGTCACCAGACCAATCATCCCATCATAGAAGGCAACCAGCTTGGTCAGGCCTTGATTTGCCCTTGATAAATGCATGCTGGCTGTTCCCAATCACCAGTCCATTGTCTGCCTGATAATGGTTTCAGGAATATCTTGTTCTGTAATCTTCCATAAACCTCTCTTGGCATTTTATTGATTCCTTTTATTTGTAACTTCTTGTGCAGAACTATTTTTAATTTTCCATGAGTAAGTGATCAATAACATGGTGAAGGGCGGCTTCATTCATTGTTGTAGAGAAAAAACATGCTGTTACATTATGATTGCATTGATCAGATTTAGGTCTGAATTAAAAAAAAGAACAACACTGCCGCCCCCTGTAATTTCTCTAAAAGAGTCAAGCATATCCTCATAGTCAGATGATTATGTACTTAGCATTAACTACATGCGAAATTCATGGTCCTACAACAGATGTGGGTCTCTTCTTCTCAGAGGTGGGGATTCTCCATGTTCTGTTGTGGCACAAAGCATCAACCGTCCACTTCCAGCAGGCTTCTTATACCATGATTGACACTTTCTAGTCACAAGATAGGCATCTTGGCCCTTGTCTATTGCTCTTTATTACAGGATGGCATGCCATACTTCTGCTAATCTGTGTGGTTAGTGATATTCCACCTCATCCCTCTTCAAAGGTGTGTCACAAGCCCCACTATTATGCTCCGACTATATCAAGATAAGTATTCCCTCGTTTTACAATATTTTTCAGTGGAGCCTTGAGTTCCCAAGGTTTCATCTGAAGGTTGTCTTCAGATGTATTAGCAGACCTACCCAAGGGGGGATTTTTTGCATTTGAACCTAAAAATATGAAAAGGCATGGATCTAAATGTAGATCTAAATTTGGAAGTAGTAGAACCTGTAGGAAAAGTGCCACTTTCTTTTTCATATAGTAAAAGGGAAAACAGCATTTCTTTGGTTTCCTCATTCCAACATACGAATGCACAACAATCTTTCCCCATTTTTTTTCTAGTCCTGTATATACTATTAATTTATAACTTTTCAGGAATTAAAATATCTTTTATACTTTGCTTTCTGTATGGCTGAGAAGAATTTTTCTATATTCAGATTGATGTCATCCAAGCTGTCTGTGGAAGCGTTCTCAAAATTGACTTCTTGAACCAAGAACTGTTGACCAAAAGTACCAGAATGGGAAATAGGAAACTACTGAAGTCAAATCAAATACTATGGTCTCACATCTGAAAATAGACATAGCTCATCCTTTTTTTCATCCAAGCTCTCCCATACGACCGTAACTTACACTCACGGGAAAAAAATTGGATTATGATAGTAAAAATCCCCCTAATAAGAATCAGTAATTGCTGATTACTCCTGAGAATAAAAACAAACCTTGCAAAAGCCACACTGAGATAATCACCTTTACCGCAGGAGCTGGTTGCAGACTCCTCCAGGCAGAGGGTGGCAGCAGACGCCCACCAGAAGAAGTGGCTGCCAAGGCACCAATTTGCAAGGAGGGAGCCAGCAGTGGTAGCACGGAGCAGTCGGTCAGGCAGAGGCCAACTGCAGTAGGCAGCTCTGATTAGAGCCCTTTTTATTCTCAGGACACTAATCCCTAAATAAAGAAAACCAATGTATTTCAAAATTTAACTTTTAGTTAATGAACTAGGTAAAAGGGAAGGTGTACAGCTAAGCAAATATTAAGCTATTACAGGAATCTTGAGAACATGAAAACCTCTACAATAATGGAAATGGTTTCTTGGTGCTCCCATTTCAGTGTATCTGGTTTTAGCTTGTTGCTGTAGAGCTAACAAGAAAGAAAAGCATGCTGACAGGCTGATTTGGTGTTTCCATCTTAGCTAGTGTCTGGTTCCTTCCCTAGCTCAGTGGAGCTTTTGTCTTTCATAAGAATTCATTGGTAGTTTTGTCATTGGTTTGTATCAATGCACAAGTAGACCAGAAAGTGCTGTTTTAATGATATTTATAATTTTTCTATTCCAAATACAAAGGGCAGTGTTTAATGCAGATTGTACAGCTTTTCTTTGAATTCGGTCTTAATCAGCAGCTTGGTTTGGAATTGTTACTACAGACACAAAATTGAAAGTGTGCAAGTCATTGGCAGGTGACAGTACTCAGACCTTTGTAGGCGCTAGTCCAAATGTGTGCTGCATCATAGCATAACAGCAACGAAAACCACGCGTCCTTCAGGTGAAATCCCGGGGCAAAACCCCCATCACCTTTGCATGGTCCGGGTTATTACCTGAGCTATAAGGACTGAAAAAAATATTATGGTTCGAGTTGTTGAATACCTGGCATTATATAACTTCATTAAGCTGTTCGCCTGTCTTGTTACACTAGAGCAGATCTTTTACATGACCAGTCAAGTCTTGATTTAAAAACCACACATGACAGAAAAAATCTGTAACATCCCAAAGACAGTAGTTCTAGTGGGGAAAAGAAAAAAAAAGTATCTTATTTCCAATACAGTTTTGTCCCATTTGATTTCCAGGCACAGGAACATAGTCTACCTTTGTCTGCAGAATTAAATAAACAGATTTTTGCTGACTGCATAGCACTTTCAAAGGATTTTTTTTTCTAAATCAGTCCCTATTTCTATAGCATATTCTTTTAAAAGTACCAACATCACAAATCAAGGACAGGGTTCTGGTTAGCACCATGTACAACAATCTTTCAAAATTACCTTGCTCAACAGCCATGAGAGAAAGTTTCCTGACCTGGTCACCATCATGCTGTCAGAATGTGCTCTGCTTGCTCTCCATTACATTCTTATTTACTCTCTTCAAAATTAAATGAACTGTATTAATCTGTTGGTTAACCAACCTCCTGATGATATTAACCACATGTTGCTTAAGTAAGGCCATTTTAATGAGCATTCTAAATCACCATTAAAGGGCTCTACCTGTAAATTTTTCTCATAATTTTTACGGCAACTATAGACTTTCTTTCTTCCAGAGATTGATTAGCACTGGATGAAGAACTGTTGCCCGCAGCACTAGCTTAGCGATGCTCCAGGGTACAAGAAGAGACAACCAGCCTGAGCCAGACCTGTGATCCCTCTAGCCCAAAGGCTTTTGCTGCCATGGGCTGCTCTACGAGGGGGGACAATTTGGTAGCTGAGGGCCAACCCAGTGCCAGCTGTACACCCAACACCTGATCAGGGTGAGCAGAGACAATGCAGCAACAGCCACGGGTCCCAGCCTTATGCCAGTGACCATCAGCCAAAGGCAAGTAAAGAAGTTAGGCCCTAGGACAATCCCAGAAACCCTGACAATAATTCAGGAAGAGCAAGGGAGAGGACTCAGCACATGCAAACTTCCCAAATGGCTCAGACGGCATGCACAGGCTAGAGCTGAAATGGGGCTCTGGGGCCCATGAGCAGAGGTGGAGATGGGTCCCAAGGGAGGCAGGTGTCCTGGTTTAACCCAGTCAGCAG